>PVIY010019595.1:0-45537 GCA_004026745.1 Myrmecophaga tridactyla
TATGGGTGCTAACTTTTGATTAGATGGTTTCCATGGAGATGTATCTCCGCCCATTCAAGGTGGGGTTGCTTACTGGAGTCCTTTAAGAGGGAACCATTTTGGAGAAAGCTTTAGAGCCATGACAGCTACCAGAACTATCAGAGCCAAGAGAATGGAGAGAGCCATGGGGAAGCCATTGAAGAGAAAGCTAGCAGATCTTGCTATGTGCCTTTCCAGCTGAGAGAGATCCTGAACATCACTGGCCTTCTTGAACCAAGGTATCTTTCCCCAGATGCCTTAGATTGGACATTTTTATAGCCTTGCTTTAATTTGGACATTTTCACAACCTTAAAACTATAAACCTGTAGCTTATTAAATTCCCCTTTTTAAAAGCCGTTCCATTTCTAGGATATTACATTCTGGCAGCTTGCAAACTAGAACACTGACCAATGGAATTGAATTGAGCATTCAGAAATAGGCCCTCTCATCTATGGACAACCGATCTCTGATAAAGCAGTTAAGCCAAGCCACCTGGGACAGAACAGCCTCTTTAATAAACCATGTTTGGAGAACTGGATATCCATATGCAAAAGAATGAAAGAGGATCTATATCTCACATCCTATACAAAAATTAACTCAAAATAAATCAAAGACCAAAACATTAGAGCCAGGACCATAAAGCTTTCAGAAGAAAATGAAGGGAAATATCTTATAATCTTGTCATAAGAGGCAGTTTCCTAGACCTTACACCCAAAGTACAAGCATTGTAAAAAGAAATAGATAAATGGGATCTCCTCAAAATTAAACAATTTGGGGCATCAAAGAATTCTGTCAGGAAAGTAAAAAGGCAGCCTATGCAATGGGAGACAATATTTGAAAACCACATATCAGATGTGGTTTAGTAACCAGATATCTGGTTTAGTGACCAGAATATATGAAGAGATTCTTCAACTCAGCAACTAAAAAAGGCAAACAACCCAATTTAAAAATGGGCAAAAGACATGAATAGACATGTGCCGGTTTGAAAAGGTTTATGTATCCTAGAAAAGCCATGTTTTAATCCTAATCAACCTTGAGGGAGCAATGGTTTCTTCTAATCCCTATTCAATACTGTATGTTGGAAACTTTAATTAGATTATCCCCATGGAGATGTGACTCAATCAATATAGGTATTAATCTTGATTAGGTGGAGACATGTCTCTACCTATTCCAGGTGGGTCTTGATTGGTTTCACTGGAATTCTTGAAAATAAGAAGTACTTTGGAAAATGCTAGGGAACAAGAGAGAAAGCCACAAGATTCTGAGAGAGCAGAGAATGCCGCAGAACCACGAAGCAGAGAGTCTGCCAGCCAGTGACTTTTGGAGATGAAGAAGGAAAATGCCTCCCAGGGAGCTGAAGAGGAAGCTAGCAGATGATACCATATTCACCTCGTGCTTTTCCAGATGAGAAAGAAATCCTGACTGTGTTCACCATGTGCCTTTCCACTTGAAAGAGAAACCCCGAACTTCAGTGGCATTCTTGAATTAAGGTGTCTTTCCCTAGATGCCTCAGATTGGACATTTCTATAAACTTGTTTTAATTAGGACATCTCCACGGCCTAAAAACTGTTAACTTGCAACTTATTAAATTCCCCTTTTGAAAAACCATTCCACTTCTGGTATATTGCATTCTGGCAGCTAACAAACTAGAACAAGACACTTTTCAGAAGAGGAAATAGAAATAGCTAAAAAGCACATGAAAAGATGTTCAACTTCACTGGCTATTAGGGAAATGCAAATCAAAGCCAGAATGAGATATCATCTAACACCTACTAGAATGGCCATTATCAAAAAAGCAGAAAACAACAAGTGCAGGAGAGGACATAGTGAAAGAAGCATACTTATCCACTCTTGGTGAGAATGTAAAATGGTACAACCTCTCTGAAAGGCAGTTTGGTGGTTCCTCAGGAAGCTAAATATAGAATTACCATATGATCCAGCAACCCCATGACTAGGTGTATATTCAGAGGAGCTGAAGGTAAGGGCACAATTGGACATTTGCATACCGATGTTTATAGCAGCATTATTTAGGACTGCCAAGAGGTTAAAACAGCCCAAATGTCCATCAATAGATGAGTGGCTAAACAAGCTGTGGTATATACATACGATGGAATATTATGCAACTGTAAGACAGAATTAAGTCATGAAGCATGTAACAATGTGGATAATCGTTGAAGACATTATGCTGAGTAAAATGAGGCAGAAACAAAAGGACAAATACTGTATGGTCTCACCAATATGAACTAACATCAATGAGTGAACTCTGAGAGTTAAAGTTAAAGACACAGGTTATTAAGAGAAAGAAATAGGGTAGAGATTGGGCTTTGGTGATGACGATTCAATGTACAAGTATAAAAACATATTCTTTGAGGGAGAACAAATGAATGTCAACACAGCAAGGTGTTAAAAATGGATGTTGGTATACAGCAAAAAGTACAATCAATGCAAGATAGGTTCTATAGTCAATAGTAACATTGTAACATGCTTCCACTAAATGTAGCAAAGGCATTATGCCAAAAGTAAATGTCAACAGGTGAAGGGGCATGGGGGAGGGGTATGGATTATTTGTGGAAAAAAAGGAAATATCTTCATACAGATTGTGGTAGCAAAGGCATGTCTATTAGGTAGGGTTATATGATGTGTGCATAAAACTTTTAAAATGAACACAGAGAAACAACTGCTAGAGAAAAAGGTGTACCTATGCACCGTTGGTAGGGAAGCTGAGAGGTGCAGCCCCGCTGGAGGGCAGTGTGGTCGTTCTACAGGAGGCTAGGGGTGGGGGTGCCTTATGATCCTGCAACCCCATTGCTAGGTGTAACTGGAGGAACTGAGAGTGGGGACACAAATGGATGAAGGTAGCCCAAGGGTACAAAGACTGAAGGAAGGAAGGGGAAACTGTGGTGTATACATACAATGTACTTCTGAGTGGCAGCAAGAAGGAGTGAAGTTGTGAGGCATGCAACTAAGTGAATGAACCCTGAGGACAGCATGGTGAATGAAATGTCAGGAAAAAAAAAGACAAATATTATCATGCCTCACTCATGTGAACAAACTATAATGTACGAACTCAGAAAATTGAAGTCAAGAGCATGGGTTATCAGGTTGGTGCCTATTGTAAAGGGTCCTTGGTTTTAAACTCTTATAGCAGTCACATATGTTCAGGAGTTGTAACTGTTATTACTAAATTCTAAGATACTGAGCTGCTTGTATATAACCTGCTCATTCCCGGTAACTTTTTGGGGGGTATTTATATGACACCTGAAATGAAAGATAGAGCTCTAAAGCTATGAAAGTCAGCATTACGCCATACAGCAACTGCTGAAAAAGTTGAAAAAGTGATCAGACTTCAACTAGAGAGATGAATGAAGCTGATCTGGATAAGACTAAAGTAAATCATAATCCAGGGTAAAGGATGATATCTTCCATATTGTGTTTGAGATCAAAGGGAGAGATGTTTATTTGCTGCAAAACCTGTATTCTGGGTAGCGTATTACCTAATTTAACTTGTATAGTCAGTTTATTTGAACACCATAAGTACATGGAATCTTGAATACAGTGTGAGATCTTGTTGGTTTATTCAGGTTAGTGTGAGTATATCTCAGAGTAATTTGAGCAGAGAATAAAAAAATATTTACAAAATCCCCTTCCGGGACTGGGGAGAAAGGAGGAAATATTCAAATACCCCATTAGGGGAATTCCTGATATTCTAGCAAGCAGTGGAGACAACCAAATCAATAGGCTGAGCCCTCAATCTTGGGGTTTGCCCCTATGAAACTTATTCCTGCAAAGGACAAGCTAAGCCTACTTAAAATTAGCCTTAAGTGTCACCTCCAGAGAACCTCCTTTGTACTCAGATGTGGCGTCTCTCTTTAAGCCAACTTGGCAGGTGAATTCACTACACTCCCTCCTCTGCAGGACATGACTCCCAGGGTGTAAATCTCCCTGGCAACAAGGGACAGCTCTCCTAGGATGAGCTGGGATACAGCATCACGGGATTGAAAAAGCATTCTTGGCCAAAAGGGGGTAAGGAGAAATGAGGCAAAATAAAGATTCAGTGGCTGAGAGATTTCAAACAGAGTCAAGCTCTGGAGCTTATTCTTATGCATTATATAGATATCCCTTTTTAGTTTATGGTGTATTGGAGTGGCTGCAGGGAAGTACCTGAAACTGTTGAGCTGTGTTCCAGTAGCCTTGATTCTTGAAGATGATTGTGTAAGGATATAGCTTTTACAATCTGACCATATGAAGGTGAAAACCCTGTGTCTGATGCTCCTTTTATCCAGGGCATGGACAGATAAGTTAAAAAATAGGGTAAAAAATAAATAAACAATGGGGGGGGAATAAAGGGTAAAAAAAATTGGATAGATTGAAATGCTAGTAGTCAGTGAGAGGGAGGAGTAAGGGGTATGAGATGTATGAGTTTTTTCTTTTTATTTCTTTTTCTAGAGTGACACAGATGTTCTAAAAAGGATCATGGTGATTAATGCTGTGTGATGACAATTCTGTGATGCCAATGTGCGCCACTGATTGTGTAACCATGTATGGACTGTTCATGTGTGAAGAATTCTCAATAAAAGTATCTTTTAAAAAAAAGAGAAGGAGGAGTTTTAATAGAGAAATTATGGTTGAAGAAATGAGTATGACTGCTGAATCACTACTATAATGATATTTCTTTTAACCTCCAGTGTTTTGGATAAGATAGACGGGAAAATCTGAAATAGTGGAATAACCTATAGTAAACTCTTAAATCTGGTATGTAACTATCTGTTGAAGTGTACTTTGAAAATTATTGCTTTTTCTTTCCTTTCTTTGTATACATGTTATATTTCAAAATAAAAAATGTAAAAAAGAAAATAGATGAAATAAAGAAGCTTTACTGACTTGAGTATATACCCAAAAGCACCTAAAATAGGGATGCCAACAAATACTTCTACACCAGCATTCACAGCAGCATCATTCACAATAGCCAAAAGATGGAAAGAACCCAAATGTCCATCAACAGATGAATGGCTAATCTGTAGTATGTCCATACAATGGGATACAATTCAACCATAAACAGGAATGAGGTGTTGATATGTCATATGAATGAACCTCAAAAACATTATGTAAAGTGAAAGAAGCCTGACCTCAAAGGACACATATGATGTGATTCCATTTGCATAAAATATCCAGAATGGAAAAATCTATAGAGACAAAAAGCAGATTGCTGGTTCCCAGGTGGCAGGGGAAGGGAAAAATGGGGAACAGCTGCCTAAGAGGTACAGGGTTTCCTTCTGGGGTCCACTTGGAAGTAGACCGAATTGTTCACTTCAAAATGGTTATGCTGATGCTATGTAAATTTCACCTCAATTTGTTTTAGGAAAAAAAAAAGGATTACAGATATGAGAACTTCAGTGCAGACTCATTACATCTTTCTCTTGGACAACAATCCATTCTGTGGATTTAAGAATGTAAGAAGATGCGAAAGGTTTTGTTTCAACCAGAGTTCTGAACAGCCTCACAATTCACTCCTTTTGTTTGCTTGCTCAAACTAGGTCTTAAGAAAAGCCAGGAAGTATACCTTGAATCTACCCACTTTGTGCCCCATCCCACTTTCCAAACAAAAAAACAAACAAAAAAAAAAAAACAGAGGAACGAGTTTCCGCTAAGTCTCACATCACACCCCAATCTGCACCTTTAGAATGGGAGAGTAAACCCCTCACCACCTGTAGTAGCAGCCGACCCCAGGATTTGGGTGGGTTTTGCAAAAGCCTACTTTTAAAAGAAGGTGGTCAGATGATCTTGGAGGAGATAGAAGCTCCACATTCTTTAGGAAAAAGTAAGAAAAATAGAGTGAAATGAAGAACATGTGAAACAAGAGAATTCTTAAAAAATTTTTCTCCAAAACCCCTTCGTAATATATACTCACAACGCACACATACACAGAGCAGTCACCAGTAATTCCTTATGGAAACAGATAATAGAGCAGGTCTTGATGGTAATTTCAGAGAACCGAAAAGAGATCCATGCTCCAAAATATATCTCCCACCTGACTGATATTCAATATTTCTTTAATAGGAATGAAACTTTTAATTGAAAACTTACAGATAGGTTTATATTTTAAACACCCCTGGAAAAACCGCACAGATCCATGTTTTGAGGGGGGAGACATTCAGGGCTCACAGGGGTCTATCTACTCATCTTTTCAATAAATATTTTTCTGAGCACCTACCATGAGCCAGGAACTGTTTTAAGTGCTTGAGATACATTGATTTTTACAAAACGGACAAAAGTCACTGGCCTTATGGATTTCACTTTCTGTTAGGTTACTAAACATGAACCCAAGAAGAAGGGATGTAGTTTGCCCTCAGATGGTTCTCTAGGAAGAGTCAACAAAGAGAAGGTATATTATGCCTACACAGTCCAGAACCAGGCTCAGGGTGCCTTTTTCTTTTGCTGCAGATGAATAATCCAAAGGTTAACCACTAAAATCATGTGGTTGAACCAAGCCATAAAAAAATGGCAAAATACTGGACTCTGAGTTTTACAAGATGCCAGGGAGAAGCATTACCTGTTCAGCACCCAAGAATGATCATGTTTATAGACAAAAAATAAATAGTAGCTCTGTTCTATCTACCTGGCAACATCCTCTTAAGGCTCTATGCTCCTTTTAAAGCTTATATTTTATAAGGAAATCAGTTTACAAATGGGTATGTCCTTTTTAAATTTATGAATATCAAACTTTGCTTAGTGATATTTGGTCACTACTTGGCAGGTTTATTTCTTGTTATGTGGATGTGATAATGTTCAATAAAGTTATAATGGACCAATATGAAATTCAAACTGATAACATGCTGCATTTCCTTGAAACAGCAAACTTGTGAAAAGAATATAAGATGAACTGATAGCATTGTTACTGCCTCCATTCTCTTTCCTGCTTTTTACTAGGCATGGCCATAATGCTTATGAGATGTGAAAAGGAGCTCTTCTACGGAAGCTTCTGCAAAAGCTGGGAACGCCATAAAAACTTAATGTATATACATTTACCTAAATCTGGCTAATCTTTCTAAAATCCATTGCTGAAAACGAATTTATGAGATTATTCAAAGGCTACTTTTTAAGATTTGTTGGTTCAACAAGTTTTGAGATCTACTATATGTCATAACCACTGAAGATAGAAAGTAGGAAGGATACAGCCTCTATGTGGGCAAGGAATTCTCATATCAAAATTTAGTACCTATTTAGGATGGATTTGGAGCAGGAAGGGAGGGTGTACAAGGTATTATGAGAACATACAGAAAAGGTCAAACTGGAAACAAGGAGGGGAACTGAAGGTCAGGGGAAAATTCCTGGACACAATAAGAGCTGAGTCTCAAAGAGCAAGCTAAGGGAAGAAGTGGGAAAAGTGCATTCCAAGCAGAGGAAACAGAGAAAAGCATAGCTTAAGGTATTCCAAAAAATAAATGCAAGGTTACCTATGACCAAAAGCAGACTCAAGGTATGAGCATCCAGATCATCTCCATGGAGATATGGCACACCCAAATGTGAGTGTGACCTTTGATTAGATGGAGATGCGACCTCACCCATTCCAGATAGGTTTTGATTAGTTTACTGGAATTTTTTTTTTTTGCATGGGCAGGTACCAGGAACCGAACCCAGGTCTCTGGCATGGCAGGCGAGAATTCTGCCTGTTAAGCCACCATGGCCTGCCCTACAGGAATCTTTTACAAGAGGAAACATTTTAGAGAGAGTCAGAAATCTCAGAGCCAACAGAAACTTCACAGCAGAGCTGACACAGATGTGGACAGGTGGAGAACAGACACGGATATGTGGAGATGCGTGGAGCCCAGCAGACGTTGCCATGAGATGTTAAGCAAGCCAGAACCTGGAGAGAGCCAAGGGAAGCCAAGAGATGAAAGCCAGCCCTGGAAAAGCAAAGTGAGGAACCCCCACAGGAACAGAGGCTGAAAGCAACAGAGCCCAGGAGCAAGGGACCAGCAGATGCCAGCCACGTGACTTCCCAGCTGACAGAGGTGTTCCAGGCCCATCGGCCTTTCTTGAAGGAAGGTAACCTCTCACTGGTACCTTAATTTGGACACTTTCACTTCCTTAGAAGTTCTGGTATACCACATTCTGGCAGGTTGCACACTAACATAGCTGCAAAAAGGACACAGCCATTAAAATGTCTCCCCAGGGAGCCAAAATGACCCGAATAGCTCATTCATAATAAGTTTAAACATTCTATAAGCACAGATTATTTAAGGAATACATTTTCAATGTATTCATAAAACATTCTGAAAATACTATTAATTAGTGGTTTTTAACACTTGATGCCTTAAAATCCAAGGCTTTTTATACTGTTTGTGACTTTTAACCTGTTTCATTTCATATTAAAGAATAAATGTTTTTGGCTGTTAGGAAAAGAGAGGACATTGACAGTTTGAAACACCAGCAAATTAAGCTGTAACTACATAAGCAAAGTAAGGCAGAGGATTAAAGCAAAAGAACAGGTAATTTAAGCTCCCCAACATTAGCTAATAATAAATATGATTACGAAGAAATTCAACTCTGACATTTCATATAAATAAAAAATAAAGTGCATCGTCTTAATTTTCAGATATTTTTATATTTTCATCTTAAATTAGCAAGGTTGGTAAGAAACATTGCAAAAAGATGTCATCTTTGGGGAAATAGTATTTAATAAGAATAATCTAATCTAAAATTAGCAGTGAGAATTATAAAAGACCCAGAAGTAAAATTTTCTAATTAAAGTTTCTATGATAAGTTCCAGTGAAAGGCACAAATGGCTTATCCTGATTAGCAATTTCTCACATACTGATGGTCTGGAAGCCAAACAGTCAAACAGAATGACATTCTATCATACAAGTTTACACTCTTTATCAGTACTTAAGTATCAAACCACTCTGCCTAGAAATATATAATTATCTTTTCAAACCTAAGCTGTTTTATATACCACTGTAACCATGCTCATTTTCATCTATCTGTGCACATGAAAACTGTTAAGATTCCTGTGGTACAATGATTCATCCATTCTACAAAGAAATCAAATGATGTACTCGGAAGCCTTAAAGAAACTTTCCATCCTCAAGGAGTTAATAGGCCCAATAGTCTCCCTGACCAGGGCACACCTTGAAGGTGATGATTGCTTGCCTTGATGTCACATCAGGTGGGCTTCTGCCAAGCAGAAATACACCCAGAGCAGAGGGAGAAGGATGAAGACAAGACTGAAAATGTGGTCCAGGCACTGGGCTCGCTCCCTGGCAGACATGCCAACAATTCTCTCCGCTTTTCTATTCAATCAAACACCTAATGTGGACTTAACCTCAGGAAATATATCTTATGTCGTCCCTTCCTTTCCACTGACACTACCAATACCACTGCTGTACTCTTTCCTAATTTCATCCTGTCTTTTGCAATAACCTCCAACTGCTTCCTATCTCTCCCAGATCCCATCTTACTCAGTGCTTCCAGGTTAATTTTCTTAAAGTAGTGCATTAATTATTACTTTACCTTACAGGAAAAAAATATTTAGACTCAGATCAAGGTCCTTTGTGAATAAGTGCCAAGATACCTCCTTTATTTTCATTTTCCATTAACCCCCTTTATCATGAGTGAATCTTTTTTCTAGATGTACTGAAGTGCTCTCCTTTTCTCGTATAATCTCTAGACTTTCCCCACTCCATGTCGTTGTATAAAATGTCCTCTTTCCCACCTCTGCCAGTCTCCCTATATCCAAATGCAATTCACTCTTCCTCAAATATTATTTCCTCCACAAACACTTCTTTAATAATTTTAGCCCCCAAAAAAATCTCTCCCTCTATACCTCTCTTTTACCACCTACCCCTGCACCCTTCATGAAGGTAGCTTTTGGACATGATTTCTATTAACCTTATCCAAAGCATGCAGCACCATACATAAGGTATAACAGAGATGGCCAACTGCATTCTGCAGGTCCAATGGAACCAATGAATATGTGTATTTGATTCACAGGTCCACATCTCCACCTTCTCTTGATACATTAAACATCTGGCAAACTAGGCATGCTCTACCCAGTTTGCCAGTTTTCCACATTCCCCACCAGTCACTACTGCTTCCCAACCCTGTAGATGAAAGAGAGGGTCAGTGACTATTGATAAATCTTTTGTTCTCCAGGAGTCTCTCCTTCATAGTACCTGCCTGGCTTTCAGATGCAAGGGAGTGTATAACGCCCATTGCAAATGGTCAATCCATAAGTGTTGATGATAAAGGACTATCACTTGAAGAACAGCTAAGAATATGTGTCTGAAAAGAAAAATGACAATTACTTGAAATGACGATGGCAGTCAATATTTTAAAGCAAGCTGGGTAGAAGGTCTAGAATCCTAAAATAGAAACAAAGGGGAAGATCAAGGAACTTCTTGACGTTTGAAACTGCTCAAAAGCAAACTGGATTTCCACATTGAGGAATGAATTTCCTGCCCTTGAGTTGTTCAGATTGAGGCTTCCCAGCCACCTGTCAGAGGGTCAGGATAGAAGGCCAGACTGGCCCCCCTCCAGAGGTCCAGTTCTCCCGGAGAGTCTATAATCTCAGCTGCTTTCCTAAACTCATTTGCTGTCTTCTTGGAAAGCAAAACAGAGAACAAAATAGCATACATTCAGTGTGGGTGTGTTGCTCCTGGGGTGGATGTTGTGTAGGATGAGAAGTGAGTCAAGGAGGAAAAGTTTATTTAAGGAGAGCAGAGAATGAAGAGCTGGCAGAGAAAAAGCATCAGAACTCAAAAGAAAAGCCAGGAGATGGTGTGTCGTAGAGACGAAAGGGAGAGAGAATTTCCAAAAATTTCACCTCAAATGCAGCAGAATTTTAAAGCGTCTATTAGATGCTTGGGGGGATGAAAAGATCATCTGTGACTTTTGTTTGAGAAGTTCCAGCAGAGAGTGGGGGGTTGGGAATGGGGACATAGATGCTTATGACACACTATAAATGTAAATTAAGGCAATATCTCCAGATGAGATTATATAGTAACTATATCATTAGGCTCGTGTTATAAGCACGAATTTGATAAATTTTAGCATTTAAATTATAATACAATCATCACAACGCTTTTTGGCAAGTCATTTTTTCATACAAGAGGAGCAAAAAGAAAAGAAAAAGAAAAAGAAATAGCCAGGCTGCTGCTAGCCTGCATGATTCCTAAGGTTTTAATGGGGGTAAAAGATACAGAAGTCAGCTTTAATTTAAAAAAAAATGTACTTATTCTTTGAATTTTCTTATTTAAAAATACAGTGTCCTGTATTCAAGGGACATTTCCAGTTAGACAAGGAGAATCACACTCAAACGTCTATCTCCTCTCTCTCTCCTGAAGGCACAAATTTACAAGGGCAAAACAAACAGAAGTGGAGATAACAGCAGAAGAGAGGTGCCAAAAATATTTCAGAGAGCTAGAAAACAGGTTTCAGGGTAGTGCCTGATTTAGCAAAACAGAGAAAGCGGAAAGCTCAGTAACTAGAGAAAGAGGAAGGCAGCAAGAGGCAGCTCACTTCCACCACAAAACCAAGGGAAGATGCAGGACTCACAGGCATGAGATAATTCTAAACTGGAAGGTACAGAGTGAAGAACTAAATGAGAGAACTGAGTTAAAGTCTTTAAAATGAACGCTTAAACCTTCTCATCCCATTATCTCAGCATCGAGCTTTTTAGCCACCTTGGCAGAAGGTGAAGTGAAAGTGGGCATATCAAATGGTGAAACTCTCTACCTGTGGTTAGCCATCAGAATACTGACAACCAGGTGTCAGCCCCCCACCCCCACCCCAACCTAGCCCACCCCCCAAAAAAATACACAAGAGTTTGGCAAATTCTAGAGAAATTAATAAACACGACTCCAACAAAATGGCCAGGTCCTTGCCTGATCACATTACTGTGAAGTTGCCAGACATCAATCCCTGCCCATGTGCTCAGAACTTCAAATTACCTTTTAATGCCCATTCCTAAATATAAATAAACCACCAAAGGTCACCAGACATTGCAGGACAGCCTTCAATATATGAGAGACCAAATAAATCAAAAGAAAGAACCCAGAATTAGTAGAAACAAAGCAGGAAATGGAAAAAAGAACAATACAGAAAAGCAAAGAAGAAATACACTACATTCATTTAACAAATTCTGGATGTTGAACTTTTAAATTGAAAAATTCATAGTACAGAGCAGAATGTTTTTGCAATTAAAAGCATGAAAGCTGCACACTGATGTTCATTAGGACCATTATTCACACCTGCCAAAAAGTAGAAGCATCCCAAGTGTCTATCAACAGAAGTACGGATAAAAAAAAATGTAGCATACAATACATACAATTGAATCTATTCAGTCGTAAAAAGGAATGAAATTCTGACACATGCTACATACAATATAGATAAACCTTGAAGACATCATGTTGAATGAATTAAGACTGAAACAAAAGGATAGATACTGTATGATCTCACAAGACAAAGAGAAATTAGGAATAACTGAAAAAGAAGAAAGAGGGAAAACAGAAAATTTATCAGTGATATAATACAAAAAAATTTATGAGAAATAAAAGACATGACTACCTGATTGAAAGAGCCTATCAAATATCCAGGCAGAAAGTGAAAAAAGAACCAAAATAAAAAAAAAAGAATAAAATGAAAATTCTAAAAGCCTCCAGACAGGGGAAAAGAGGCAGGGTTTGAAAAGCAAAATGGTATTAGATATTTCAATTGCAACATTAGAAACTAAAAGGCAATGCAGCAATGACATCCAATTTCTGAAAAAAAAACACCCCTTCCAACCTGGACGTCTATATCCCACCAAGCTATTCTCAAGTGTGAGGTAACAAAGGCACTTACAGACACACAAGGTCTCAAAACACTTATTCCCCATGTACTCTTTTTCTCAGGAAGTTACTGGAGGCTGAACAACAAGTATGAAGGAATAAACCAAGAAATTCCTTGGAGTGAGGGTGCAAGAAAAAGGGCGCCATTGGCATCCAGGAATCACGGGATTCAACATGGCAGACAAGCAAAGGATTCCCAGGCATAGGGGAAAGGAAGCCCCAAGGAGACAGTTGCAAGGTGAGTCAACCCAGGAAGAAATTCCACCCAGGGCAGAAGAATGGAAGAGAGGCCTCCGAGGGAAAGAAAGAAGGATGAGAAGGAAGAAAGAATGACCACTTGATGCACGTGAATGTCCTGAGAGAAAATGTGCCCTCTGGCAGAGAGTCTGAAAATTAATTCATGACAGAGCAATAAAAAGTTAAACAAACAAAAAAATGCAGCAATTATTAACTCTGGGAGAGGGGGTGGTGTTCATTAAAGGAAAATGAATATAGTCTCAGCCAGAAATAATATTTACGTAGTCATAATAATAAAAAATACCAAGTATTAATTTAAATCATATGGAGACAATGGGGGAGCAAAACCAGGAATGGGGGGAAGAGGGGGCTAATGTGAGAACTAGCCTTCTCTTCTCCCACAGTATGAAGTCCATGGATGTCTTAAATATCAAGAAGTGATAATACAAAGGCGCTCTTTAGAAATACACAGATGACAGCAGGACAAACAGCCAAAAGAGTTGGAAGTGGTTGTCATTAGGCAACAGAAGTTGCAGGTGGGGAGAGAGTGAGTATAACCATAGACACGGATAAATATAGTACTATACAATTTTTAAATTATGCTTATATTCTCAATTGATAAGGATAATTTTTTATAATCTATCTTTTTATCTCTTATTTGTTAACACTTAGTACATTATGTTTTTTCCTTTTTTGTGAAAAATAACATACATACAAAAAAGCAACAAATTTCAAAGCACATCGCAACAATTAGCTATAGAACAGATTTCAGAGTTTGGTATGAGTTACAATTCCACAATTTTAGGTTTTTACTTCCAGCTGCTCTAACACACTGGAGACTACAAGAAATATCAATATAATGATCCAGCAATCATACTCGTTTGGTAAATCCTACCTTCTCTGTATAACTCCACCATCACCTTTGATCTTTCTCTCTTTAGGGGTGTTTAGACTATGCCCATTCTAACTTTTTCATGTTGGAAAGGGCTGTCGATGATATGGGATATTGGGATGGAACCAGTTGATGTTCTGGAGAGGTTGACCCCTCTGGGTTTCAGGACTTAACTGGTCCAGTGACCCATTGATAAGTAACATTTTAATCATACAAATGAACGAAGGTGTTTAGAATTTGCAGACTATTCTTTTGAAAAGCATCAATATCCCAAAAAAAAAAAAAACTGGTCAAGACAGGATTTTTTTGCTACATTATTAAGTTTCAAGAAATGTCAAAAGGGAGGAAGCAATGAAGAAGTTACCTCAGTGGCAGAAGAGAGAGGGGCCAATGAGGGAGCAAGGGCTCTGAGGAAGGAGGGTGGAAAAGACCTGGATGATGGGTAACTAAATTAGACCCTGACAAAAATAAAGACATTTCTTCCCCAATGTTCACAGGGGGAGGATGGAGGAGAACAAAAGGGCAGGAAAAAGCGAGATGAGGAACAACACACTTCATGGTTCGAAGGTCAGAAGGTTTCAAAGGTAAGTGTCTGATCGTCTCTATTTTGGAGTGAGATAGGGGACCAAGAAAAATTGTGAATGTTTGAGAAGGTGATAGAAGAAAGTGTTAAATTCAATTTGGTAAGGTAATTTGGGCTTAGGGCAGGACTGGACATACACTGTTTTAATTGACAATATTTGTACTTAGTTATTCCTCTATGTCCCTGTAACACTAACCACATTTACACTAGTACTTTTTAAGAATTGTTTTCTCACAGAACCATAAATCCTCAAGCACCGACTTATCCATTTGTACATATCCAGCACTTACCACAGTGCCTGAGGTGATATGCACTTTTGTTATATGGACATATAAACATTTATTTTCAGAAGTACAAAAGCATGTCAACATATCAATGCACATGTATTACCTTGCAATGTTTCTTACATACCAGAACAGTTAGTAGTCAATAATTTTACTATATACTTTTAAAACATAACACATAACATCCCATCATAGACAAACCAAAAATATATTTATCTGATTTAAGTTCCAAGTTATACCTGAAGCTAGGTGCCTCTTTGCCTAATTGAGTATATATAACCCAGAACCTACTTTGGGCCATGACTATAGCTTGACCAAACTCAGAACAGGAGGGAAAATGACACCAATCTTAGACTAGCCTCATGGATTCTAAATTAAGGCTCATAAACATTCACAATGAATAAAAAAGTCCCTAGGTGGAAATCAAAATCTGCCCTGCCTAGCAATAAATCTAAAGATGTTATGGTTTGAAATATCAAATGCATCTGCTCAAAATTAATTTGGATACCAGTTGGTCTTTATTTATCACGCTCTCCTAATATTTCAACATACTTTAATTTCACATTCTTTCCAAGAGAGAAAGAAAGTTATTATTCACCATGAAAAGTATGATATTAATGTTAGCAAATTCTGTTTTCCTCTCTTCTACATTTAAGCCTAAAACAGATTTCTTTAATAATTGCCTCACACCTCTTCCACAAAATATTACAAATCCATCTCAGATTGGGGGTGGGGGCAGGGAGGGAAGTTTATTTTAAAAGAGCTCTGACATTTAAATCTTTTGCTGAGCTTAGCGAGTGTTTCTGATTTTTAGTTAAAACTTTTATCTTACTAATATAGTAGAAAATTTTCTGTGACAGGTTTACCTTGGAAACCAAATTACGTCGCTAAATCCTAATCTTTCGTTTTTACAAAGTAAGTAGAAAACAGAAAATTGTAATTATCTAAATAACTTATGCTAATAATAATTAGAAAACACATATACCTGCAGACTGGTACTCCTGGACATATCTTTCCTCAGATTCCATAAAACATAACTTAAACCAAACTAAGGTTGTTCCAGTAATAGTCAAAGCAGAACATCCAAACTGACATCTTAATGTCATTCTTTCACCCTTTCAAAAATATTTCAGAAAAGACTTTTAAAACTGCATTTGTATAAGATTTAAAACAGAGCTATGTCAGTTCTCCTTTTGAGATACTACATGCCAGATCAGGCAAGTGCAGTCGCCTTCCGGTGACTTCTAGGTTACAACAGCACACAAGAGCATCTCCTTAAATACCTGATTTTGATTTCAGGATAACCTGAATGGTGTGTCCATCGTTGATGACTTCACAGTCTCGGCACACCACGTAATTTGGAGAGAGTCGAACCTCCAGCAGCGAGGGATCGTATCTGGCTTCTCTTGAGTTTAGGTTAATAGGAGACTGGTATTCTCCGTTAGCGTCTGGAAACACCAAGCCCCACTCAACACCTAGGGACACATTTAAGTAAATGAAGAACCCGTTAAAATAAAATGTTACCATACAATTTAACCTGTGAAAATGAGAAAAGTGTCAAGTAAAATCTGCCTACCTAGATAGATTTATTATGATCCAGTTAATGGCATTAAAAAGAGGGTTAGGACTGTCAGCTCTATGCAGGTGAAATATGATGAAGGAGTGTGAATTTCTGCATCCATATATTCATATAGATTTCATAGTATTCTTATTAAACGCCACAATATACATTTCATAATATTCATATTATCAAATACCACATGCAAACTCCTGGACGAACAAAATATTAAGATTTTTATTTATCCATATAAAAGCAATGATCTATGACCAAGGAAAGTCAGGTCACGTTTAAGCAATTAAAAAAGAATGATATCATAAAAACGTCCTCGCTCATTAGTTCAATTATGTTCGGCCCTTGGGAAATACCTATAACTCTGGCCATAAAATGCCTAAAACTCATAACTCTGATGTCGGTGAATGAACACTTTCCTATAAACCCAAATTTATTTCAAAGTGTGCATATAGGAATAAATATATACCTATATACTCTGCATAATTTGTATAATTAAAACGATCATTTCTATGCTTATTTCAATATATGTAGTCAACCTCAGCACTAACGGGTAGAATATTAGATGCCCTACATCTTCAGAGAGAAATTCAGGAAACTAATTTTTTTTTTTAATAAGTCAACCCCTTCTCGCCAAGCCCGCTGATGCAGTGTGAAATGTGGGTCACGTTTTAGAAAGAAAAGAGTGTTGCTAATCTCCTTTTAGAAAGAACTGAGCGTTGCTAATCTCCTTCACGAAAAGAGTGGAGACTGAAACAGTTTCTCCTCAAAGAGTCCTCGCAGCAAATCAGAAACTCAAAGTTTCACTGACCCTGTATTCTCGGGGCGCTGAGTAAAACGCACCCGCTTTCCTTGACCACTTAGAACAGCGCGCTCGGCTTTAGTCGGGAACCAAAGCTGCGCCGGGACTCGAACGCTCTTCGCTCGGCACCGAGACCCGCCCAGCCGCAGGCTCCCGCACCCGAGCTCCCCCGCGCAAACGCGGGCGACGGGACAACGCGGACAGCTGCGGGTACGCGCTCCCCGAAGCGCCTAAGACGCCCAAACACGCCAGCGGAGGGAGAAAGCGACCGAGAGCCGGGTGGCAAAGCGAGGACGCGATGGTGCTCGGAGCGCCACGCGAGCAGAGCGCAGAGCCCCGCGCGGGGCGAGGGAGAAGCCGCGGCGCACAGCCTGCGGCCCACGGCCGGTTACCTTCCTCGTAGCCCCACTCTACGCCCTCCTCTTCTTCCTCCTCATCCTCCTCCTTCTCGGGGAAGGCGACGGTATCTTCGATGAAGCTCAGGTCAGCCATCGGAAGGCCGCGGGTCCCCTCGGCGCCGTCGCCGGCGGCGCCTCCGGCTCGGCTGGGCGCGCGGGAAAACTTGCGGGCGAGCGCACCGGAATGTCAGGGTGAGCGAGTGTGAGCGCGTGTGTGCCTGTGGGCGCGTGTGAGTGTGAGCGCGCGAACGAGTGTGCGCGCGCGTGACTGCAGGGCAGTGTGAGTGCGAGCGCCAGCTCGCGTGCAGGCGGCGCGGAGTTTGGCGGCGCGGGGCCGCGGGGACCAAGTCGCTGGTCCGTGGCGCTGCGACACAGAAGCCGCAGCCCTCGGGCAGCTAGCGCGGGGTGAACTATAAATCCAGCCGGGGCGTGTCCGGCACGCGAAGATCCGCCCCCCGAGCTGGGCGGCAGGGGCTGGGGTGGACTACAGGAAATGGCCCTAGGGCAACCCGGCCGCACCCAGGAAAAGGGGGACCCCTCCTGCCTGGTCGACCTTACCCTGCGCCCCCGCCCACACACACACACCGGCCTCTGCCTCCCCTCGGGCGCCCACCTTCCAGAATCCTGAGAGCCACCTAAGGTCAGCCCTCAAGACGCCCTGGCTGGCAGAGTAGGGCAGGAAAGGAGCATCTATTGAGCGCCTGCTGTTTGCTGGGCCAGGGGTTTCTATATTCATTTATTTTGACCCTACTCCAGGAAATATCAGTGAGAAAAGGGGGGTGGAGGATGAGGAAGATGCGTTGCCATGGGTAGGAGAAAAGTGGGAAAGACAGACCCCGTGACAAAATGAAAAGAGGGTTTCCTGCCCGGAATCTCTATTACTATGTATTTTCTAACTCTTCTTAGAGCACAGTGGAAACTTGAGTAAGGAAAACTACAAGAAACTTGTCATTCCTAAAAGCATTTAAGAAAAAATGCGTTTCAATCTAGAGAAGTAGATCTAGTGTAGGGAGTTTTTCCATGGAAAATATTATTTCAAAGGCAACGGTAGTGAAAGGCAATAAAGAAAAGGTGTTTGTTTTTAGTTTCAGAGTCTGGGGTGCTGCTACGGGCACAGCTTGCTGTGTACACAGCTACCAACCGCCAATGAAATCGTGTAAATAATGAAATGCATACATTGCATAACATACAGGAACTTTCCTGATCCGGAGAAGCTGAGACAGTCTCTCTTAAACGTGCTTCTCAGTCCAGCCATAGTGACTTCAGATTCCTACTCCAACACCTTGGAGTAGCCAATAACCCCAGAGAAGATAGACTTTACATTTTGGGAGATTAATGTGCATAATCAGCACAAATTTAAGCCTTAAGTACAATTTATTTTTCATATGCTCTGCACACACACCAAATGTCTCTTGGCAATTTCAATAACCTGTTCCTGAATCATATACCATGCTTAGGATGCTGAATTCCTCATACGAGGTTGCAGATTATCTGGGGATTTTTAATTTGTGCTCCTATCCTCATTGTTCAGACACTTGAAAGACTACAAGAACTGTCTCTGGAAATAAGTAGGGGACTGAAAGGGGGACTCAATCAATTCTGCCACTTACTTGAAGGTTTAGCAAAATAGGTGAAAAAATGTTCGCCAACTTTAGTTTTGAGGATTATCTGTGGATTTTAAGCAGTCCTGTAATTTCCCTTTCCCCTTGACACAGAGAATGGAAAGCTGGCCACCCCATTCAGGAGACTAAACCACTCAGTCTGAGAGAGACGAAATGCATTCCTTACCCCCTGCCTTCTGGGTGTTCTCCAGTGAGCACCCTGTCCCCTCCGTGCCTTACTTAGACTGGGATTGGCAAAAGCAGATACCTATTCTACAACAATAGCTATTTAAATAATAATAAGTGCTACATAAAATATTAATCACTTTCCACTGAAGTTCTCCTAAAAAGATCATTTCATTTGTTTTTCCTTTCTTGGAAGAATTTTTCCATCTTGAAATTTGTATTAAGATTTATTTTTAGAAATCTGTTCATCCATTAATGAATACCCATACCCAGGGCAGGACCTCAACAGTAGAATAATTTTGCCACCCTGAGCTCCTCAGCAACGTTTATTCCCCTCTGCCCAGAAAGGTACATCGATGCTATATTGTAGCTTTTGTGTGGTCATGAATGGCATTTTTAGTATCACTGGAATTATAGAAATGTTTGCCAAACTAGAAGATAGCAAAATCAAATAGCAATAAACTTTATGTTTTCTTACAGTTTTCCAAAAATGGTGTGCTTTATTTACAGAAGATAAGCTGAAACGTTGAATTTTGCAGTTAATAGACATCATTGCATGCAGTCAACAGTGTATAGCCATGCATATATGCAATTAGCTACTAGACTAACATATTTTGACCCATATTTGTCCTTTCTAAATATTTTCAACATGATTTTTATAATGTAACTCTTCTATGCAAGCCCAGGGTACCCTTTTCAGAAACGTAAGAGCCGTTCCACTGTGGATCCAAATATTCAATTAAAGCCTTAATTGCTTTGAGACTGTGTGCTTTGGATTTCTGCTAATTAACAGCACCTTAAGACCTTCTCTTCTCATGTCCCTGCACTATATTATCACTTAAGATGGAATTTCTATTTCTAGTTATTATAAGGTGTCTGTCACCATAAAATCTAAACATACAGATCAAAAATATAGGCCAATTATTTGATTTACAAAATAGAACAGCACATCTAAATTCAATACCAGAAAATCTAAAAATATCCATGCTCTATATTGTGAACACAAGTACTCCAAATATCCTACGATATAATTTTAATCTGTAGTGTTTGCATAACTAACAAGAGGTCAACCCACATTGATAGAAAAATAAATGAAAATTAAGGCCTATATAATTTATTACTCTGTAATAGTAAAAGAATATAGATATAAGTTTGTAAAAGGGGCAAACCAATTTAAGTATCAAAGGAAGAAAGTGGTGGTAAGATTGCTTCACAACAATTCGTCCCTATATAACTCTCTCCTTCATTCCTTTCTTACCCATTGCCTTCCTAACCAAGGCTTTCCTGTTGTCTTGGTGAGCTTGGGCTCTACAGTAGTTGGTCATAAACAGTGACGACCTTCTTCTTGTGTACATCTTTTGAGTCTGGGGACACCTCAAAGATAGAGTTAGCGTTCACATGTCAAAAGCCATCTCTGCTACATGTGTCAAAAGGCAGCTCTCCAGATTGTGGATTTATGAACTTCACCTACAGTAAATTGTTGTGTTCTTGAAAGGCACTGCTCTGCGCTAGGCTCTGTAAGAGACCCAAAAAAATGAATAAAACGCTGTTTTTGCCATCAAGGAGTTTGCAGTCCTCCTGGGGAGAAGGGTAAATCCTGAGCTATCACAAAAGGCATTGTGAACTCGCTTAAATAGAGTTGTAAGTGTCATTTGGTATAAGGAAGACGCCATTCATTCTGAAGGGAGTAACCAAGGACAGCTTTCTTGGAAAAGACAGCAATTCAGGCAAATCAAAAAAATGAGGAGGATTTTATACAAAATAGCATTCCAGCTATGAGCAAGGATGCCAAATCATGGAAGTGCCCGTTACGGATCTGTTTTCTTCTCTCAGTACCTGCTGTGACCTGCCAAATGCAATCCAGGTACACGAAAAATGGGCTTCTGTCCAAAGTAAAATACTTCTCTGCTTGTTTGGTTTGTTAGCCTGTTTTCTGTTCTGTCAGTAAGGGCATCAACATTTTCCTTATTTTTTGCATTCTGATTTCTGAAGATGTCAGGCTGTGTTTATGAGGCAAGAAGTTCTGAATCTTTCTTTCAAATTTCCTTCCTCAACAGATTAATTTTGCATTTCATCTGCTCTGAAATGCATTTATAAACCTTCTTTTGTTTGTCCTACTCTTGCTTTTTTGCCTTTAGACCCATCAACTTTTAGCTTTAGTGTTCTGTATAGCTGTGGTAAGTTGCAATGTTGTTCCCATCATCTGCTGCCCCTCCCTGGGAGCTTAGACTTCCCTGCTTGGCAATGTGCCATACTCTGACCAATTAAATGTGAGTCAAAGTTGGCATGTGCCACTTCCCAACAGAAGCTTTAAGAGTGACCATGTTGTTCCACCATCACTTTTACCCCTCTGCACCCCAAATTACCAGTAGAGAGCTGCACCCCAAATTACCCAGTCTAAGATCATTCATTCTGGATCCCAGAATCAAGAAGACCCATAAATCAGAGCCACAGCCAACCGGAAGTCAATACGTACTGTGAGAAGTAAACCTTTGCTTGATAAGTCACTGAGATTTGGGGGGTGGGGGAGGTGGCGTTAGTTATGGTAGCGTAATCTAGCAAATGCCGCCTGTTACACTAGCTCATCAGGTAAATGTGAGTTCAAGGGCAATTTGTATTTGCTCAAAAGCTGTTTTGCATTTTTCTTCAAACTAAAAAGCGCCCCTTTGGCTTACAAGGAATTTGAGGCAAACCCAACCAAAAAGAGTGTGATTATCTCTACCTTGTAAATGCCTTAGAAGCCCTGATCCTAACTGAAGTCCTTCTAGCCTCCCACACACAGTAAGAAAGCCCTTCTCCACCCAACAACCTCAGGAGACATGGCCCGCGGGAGACATGGCCCACAGGAGACATGGCCCGCGGGAGACTTGGCCCGCAGCAGACATAGCCCACAGGATACACTTCCCTGAGCCCACACCGATCATGCCTGGGACCAGACATCCACTGTAGCACCCCGAAGTCCACATGCTTGAGATCCTTACATTAATACTCCTAAATCTACTTTATAACAAGCAAATCCCTCTCTAGGGAATCTTCCTAGTCTTCTACCAAACGAAACCCTCTACCTACATGGATAAAATGCTTCTTTCTAGTGCTTCTATAATACTTTGCTCCTGAATCCCTGGAATTAAGACGATATTTTAAGTGTCTATTTTATGACCTTCTCCTCTAACAGACAGCATTTTATTCCTCTTGGCATCACCCATGTAGTTTCTCTCTGCCCTACGTGTTTCCCACCACCTGCACAGTGCCTTGGTGAGCTCTTAGGAATATATTAATGCAATAAAAGTTATGGCTGCTAAGGTGGAAGTTTTCAGGGCATGGTAGTGGGGGGCACAAAAAAAAGGGAGTGGGTCAAGTTTACCTGGTGTCAGGTGTGTCTACAAGGACTTCATAAAGGAAGCAACGTTTAAGCTGGGTCTCAAAAGGTAAGTAAGTGCTCCTTTGCCCACGGAAGGGAGGAGGAAGGGAGGTAAGGAAGAAATTCAGAAGGAAAAACAAACCATAACCCCAATATAGAAGCTAGCATGGGTTCACTTTTTGAGCAAGTTTATTTTCTTTTTCTATGGTCTTAAATGGACTAATAAATGGAAAAAAACAGCATATTTAAAAAGCATTTCTTTGTTTAGTTTAGTGATTTTTTTAAAAGTTTCAAAATAATTTCTCAAGGTAAGATAAAATAAAGAATAGATGATATGCATAAATGAGGGCCTCATTGATTAAACCACAATACTAAAAATGAATTGACAAATGGCACATTTAAACACAGCTGGAGAGTTAGTTCATTAGCTAATAGACCTGAAGAAACGGTTTAGAATAAGGCGCAGAGAGGCAAGAAGATGAAAAATATGAAAAAGAGATGTTAAGGGATATAGCATATAGAATGAGAAGGCCAAACAATGTTTAACCAAAATCCCAAAAGGAGAAGATAGAATGATTGACAGATGACAGAATGTTTAGTCAATGACCGAGAATTTCCTAGAACTCATCACAGAAATAAATATAAATTTATGTATATATAATTAATCGAACCCTTTTTGACTTAAAAGAAGACATCATGGCCCAGTTTGAATGGCCCGCCAGCCACACCTTGACTTCAGTTCCCGCAGCAGCTGGTGCACCTTGCCGCGCTGTGCTAGGTGCTGTTGGTTGTAGGAGCCGCCACGCCAGCCATACAAGACTGCAAGCCAGTTCACAGGAACGTAATAATCCGAGCACTGCGGTGGTCCCCAAAGATGGCTACTTTAATTCCTGGCCTCCCCACTGGTACATACTGCTGCTCTTCACAAAGGAAGCTCGAGAACGGAGAAAGACCTGTCTCTCCTCCCCTTGAGTCAAGGCTGCCTTCTGACTTGCTTTGTCCTGTAGACTGTGGCAGACGTGACCCTGTGCCAGTTATGAGTTTAGCCTTTAATAGGGCTGGCAGATTCCTCTTTCATTCTTGGAAACCAGTCATCATCCAAGAAATCCTACTTCCCTGAGAGAGCTATGCTGTGAGAAGCCCACATTGACTATAGGAAATGCTAGAGGACAGAGGCAGGAGCACAGAGGCTCAGACGTGGGAAGGAAGCCCTCTGGGGTCCTCCAGCCCAAACCTAACCACAAGCTGGGTGCAGCCAAGTGAATGAGCCCAACTGACACTGTGTGGGGCAGAGAGCCTACATGTTGCAGTCCTGCCTCAATTCTGTCCCACAGAATCATGAGAAATAGTAAATCAGTGTTTTCAGACACTAAGCTTTGGAGGGACTTACTATTCAGCACACATCATTGAAACAAACACTTGATATATGCAGACCAGATACAGTATTAAAGATTTCCTATAAATTATTTCCTTTAACTCATAAAAGACATTTATACATATCATCTATTCTTTATTTTATCTTACCTTGTGAAATTGTTTTTGAGACTTTAAAAAAAATCAGTAAACTAAACATAGAAATACTACTTAAATATGCTGTTTTTTCCATTTACTAGTCCATTGAACACCATGGAATAAACTTGCTCAAATATTATCCTATTTCAGATGAGAAAACAAAAGTTAAGATTTACTCTCAGCCACAGACAGAGGCATTGTGACCTGAGGCCTGTCCCACTCCAGAACCCATGATCCCAACACCAAACCCTACTGCTTTCGAGTTGGTGAGCCCAGCAGATGCACTCCATCTCTACCCAGAAGTAATGTCTTCTTAGGCATGCTGTTAAGAACCAAACTGCAACTTAAATGCACACTCCAACCCTACCTAGTGCATTCTTCCTGGGAGATCCACTGGACCAGTGTGGAGCTGGGAGCAGAAAGGTCCTAAGAGGAAGGGTGAAGGAAGCTAGGTTGGGAAAAAGAGAGGCACAAGAACTGGCACTTGCCCCCTTGGAGACTCTGCTTAGATATGGAAAAGGGAGTCAGCGGCCGGAGTCCCATGTTGAAGAGATTTGCTCCTGCACCAGCCCCACTCTGCAGTCACACCGCAATCCACCTGTGTTTGCTCCACATCTGACCTTTCTCCTCTCTGTCGTTCTGGTCCCGTTTGTTTTAGCCCATGATCTAACTTTGCTGCCTCGGTTTCCCCACCTCTCCAGCATTTCAGTGCTCCCAGAGAGACGTTTTCCTTCAACTTCATGCTTGCCCTGCTCATATTAACCACCCAGGATTTGAGGGCTGCATAGTCCTTGTTCACTGGCTGGTGATTTATCCATCACCTATTATGTATCATGTGTGTAACATGCCTTAGATCATTAATTCATAATCATATGGCAAAAAAATATTTTTTTTTAAATGAAGAAATTTACACTCAGAGAATTAAGCATTTTGCCCACAATCACACAGCCTAATAGATGGAGGTGTCAAGATCTGAGCTCAGGTCTAACTAGCTCTCGAGCTGGTACTCATTCCCAATCCATTCTGTCATCTTTGAGTCAGATTTTAATCACAGTCTCACCAAAAAGCCCTTTCAAAGTGTCATTAGTTATTCATCCATTCACATTCACAACCAACTCACAATGGCACATGAATTGTTAAGTGCCTACTTATCAAGCTAAAATGCCACTCCTCAAGAACAGAAAACATTCAAGATGTTTTATGTTAAATATTTCTATTCCATAAAGAGCTTGTGTAATGAGGAGGAACCAGGGGCACTAATGAAACACACAAAGCAATAAACATTTCTAATGCTAATGGAGCACAACACATTTATGTTATTATGGAACCCCATTGATTAGGCGTCACTGAATATTACTTTTAGTATAATTAGCAATGTTAGAAGAGAAAATCTAACGTGGTGCTGAGTACATATTAAGTATTAAAGAAAGACTGAGTCTCTAGTTCCAATTACTTAAGGGTCAGTAACATGTAACATTAGAGCTTGATATTGTTGTCAATAGGCGATAACAGAAACATAGACTAAAACTATAGTATAAGATATGTAGATGAGACACAATGATTACCACACATTTAGAATTATTTAAAGTGGCCCTCTCCAAAATAAATCCAACTTCAAAGGCTGGCATAAACACTTTGTCTTTCTTAAATGTGTTATTATCCTTAACATAATATGTGGAAAAGGCAGTATAACACAATGGCTTTGGGCGCACGGGTGGTTCAGTGGTAGAATGCTCACTTTTCATGCGGGAGACCTGGGTTCGATTCCTGGACCATGCACCCAAAAATAAAAAAAATAAAATAAAAATCCGCAATATCTTTGTGCATACTAAGCACCTAACTTAAGAACAGCTCTGCTAGAATTTGTTCCAGCACAATTAATATATTTGGGAACTATTTTAGCATAATGCAGATTTCCTATTTGCTGCCATGCAAATTTGTCTGCAAGAAACACTAGGTGAATGCAGAAAACTTCACCCAGCTGAACTGAGCGATGTAGGAATACACAAAACACATGCATGCACACATCACAAATATCTAATTCCTACCTCAGTTCACTGTGTGTTTTGAACCACGCCCATCCTCATCTGGTACTACAAATCAGATCAGATTTCAGCCGGTCCTCCTTGCACACCCCCTAACTCACCAACTACAATCTTTTTGACATCCACTTCCATGAGTAAACATCTGGTCTTTTTCAGGCTAAAGTGCCATATTTATTGAAGTATTGATAAATTCCTTAATCATCTAACAAGTAAAACACCACTTCTGTTTTTATAAGGGCCCTCTCTGTTTTGTTTTGTTTTTTAATTTTTGTCACCGATGACATTTTTTAGTGCTGTGCCCCTGAACCCGTTTTCCCTTGAGCCCTCTGATGGCTGTTGCTGACTTTGCACAGCACAGTGGATTTTAAGGACACGTATTCCACATTATAGCAAAACTGACTCTATCTAGGCACTTAATAAGCATGGAAATAATGACATTATTGCTGTTGTAATTATTATAAGAAAGTGACATTTAGAGGATGTGACCTAAAACATGTTCTTGGATCATTCTGTTTTATTTGAGTGAATTATTATCATTATGAATTTCAGTAATGATCATGTTATTATATCATATTCAGGAATGTCTTTATGATTTGCACATTTGTGAGATTTCTCAAAGCATATAAAACAATACAGGAATAGTCTATCAGTGACGTATTTCAAGCATATTCAGTGCCCTAGCAGTTTGGCCACATCCCTTCGAGACACATGTGCAAATAGGACTTGCTGGTAACAATCAGGTAATCTAGGTATTTGACACCAATAGCATCTGATTTTAGATATTACATGTATTCTGGACTAGTTATCCATGAGTCTCCTCAGCCCAAAGATCACACAGGTAAAGGTGATAATATTTTGTTCACTTTTCCAGGAGTTACAGTTAAGATGTGAGGGAGTTAATCAACAGGTCCTCCAGAGAAGCTGTGGTCACAGGGAAAAGGTGAGAAAATCCTCTGAGATGGTAGAGTTTTGTATACTTGATGTCTTAGTTCATACTGTATAATTTATGTCCTAGTTCATGCATGTTCAAAGGCCTGAATCATCTGCAAACTACCCTCAAGGACACAATGAGAATACAACTATTTAAGTCCAAGAGTTCTTCAGGTTGGTCCATTAGTACTGTCACCTTACTTCTCTGCCTACACTTTGCTGACTTAAATGTGCTCATTTGTTCATTCATCCATCCATCCAGGCAACATTTATTGATTAAGTACTATGTAGTATACCAAGATGAATAGGATTAGTTTTTATCCTTAAGGAGTTCACAACCTTAGAAATAGTGTAACCAAACTCAGAATGCCACTGGTGATACAGTGATGACAAAGAGAAGCAGGCTTTACAAATCATGGCATGACCAACTTTCACAGTGAAAGCCTGAGGGACAGAGGCTCAGAGTGTAAATCAGAGGACAACCATGTGGGCCCTTACTATGAAAAGAACCACACGCACATATTGTTTCACGTGCATTCATGCATTATGAAGGTAGAAATCTCTTCTATGTGAAAGGCTAACGTGTGATACTATAAAATAGTCAACTCAGAACTTCTGGAGAAGGTGGTGGAGTAGGGAGCTCCAGCACCTACTCTTCCTCCAAAACAGGTAGTAGACAGGCAGGAACTGTCTGAAACAAATAGTCTGAGGTTCCAGAGGCCAGAATAATACTGTACATCATCCAGGGACTAGCAGGAGGAAGAGAGTGATAAACTACAATAAAAAACTGTGAGTAGTTCACGCCACAGCAGCTGTTGGGACTCATCCCCCATTTTCAAAGCATGCTGCCTCAGGGTCTGGTTTCTGGCTGGCTGCTGAGGATGGAGAGGAAATCCTCTCCCCCAAGAAGGGTTGAGGGGTGGAGAGCACAACCAAGCACCAATCACAGTTTTTGTTTGGCAAATTGGAATCACTGGGTCCCAGTTCTGAGCTGCTGTTTCAGCTTGCCATAGGGGAGACCCAGTATGATTCCTGCTGCCTGCCCATAAAAAAAAAACTATTATCCAAAGTCTACAAAGACTAACCTTAGACCTAAACACACAAATAATTTGAAAGTGGAAGGTTGGAAAAAGATATTCCATACAAACAGAAACCAAAAAAGAGCTGGGACAATATTGGACAAAATAGACTTTAAATGCAAAACTGTTATAAGAGATAAGGAAGAACACTATGTATTAATTAAAGGGGCATTCCTCCAAGGAAAGACAAAATCATAAATATTTGTGCACCTAACCATGGTGCCCCAAAATTACATGAGGCAAACAGTGGCAAAACTGAAGGGAGAAGTATACATATTTACAATAATAGTTGGAGATCCCAATACACCACTTTCCATTGATAGACAAAACATCTAGAAAGAGGATCAATAAGAAAACAGAGAACTTGAATAATATGATAAATGAACTAGACCTAACATATACAGAACATTGCATCCCAAAACAGCAGGATCTACATTCTTTCAAGTGACATGAAACATTCCCAAGGATAGACCGCATACTGGGTCACAAGACAAGTCTCAATAAACTTTAAAAGATTGAAATTATAAACAAACCACTTTCTCTGACTATAATGGAATGAAACTGGAAATCAACAGCAAGCATAAAACTCGAAAATTCACAAATATATGGAAGTTAAGCACACTCTTAAAAATCAGTGGATCAAAGAAGAAATTGCAAGAGTCATCAGTAAATATTTTGAGAGAAATGAAAACAAGAACATAGCATATCAGAACTTATGGGATGTATTTCCCAAATACAGAAATACTGAATAAAAGGAGGGAAAAAAAAACCTTATAGGATGTAGTTAAGGCAGTGCTGACAGGGAAATTAATAGCCCTAAACTCCTATGTTAAAATGAAAGAAAGAACTAAAATCAAAGACCTAACCACAAACCTGGAGGAACTAGAAAAAGAATTACAAACTAATCCCAAAACAAGCAGAAGAAAAGAGATAACAAAGATTAAATCCAAAATAAATGAAATTGAGAATTTTAAAAAAAGCAATAGAATTAACCCAACCAAAAGTTGGTTCTTTGAAAATACCAGTAAAATTGACAAACCTTAGCTTGATTGACCAATAAAAAAGAAAGAGAAGATGCAAATAAATAAAATCAGAAATGAAAGGGGGCATTATTACTGATCCCACAGGAATAAAAAAGGATAATAAAAGGATATGATAATCTCCATATACCATAACCAAAAATTAGACAACTTTGATGAGACGGACAATTTCCTAGGAACACACAAATAATTACAATGATTCTAGAAGAAATAGAAGACCTGAACAGACATATACAAGTATAGAAATGGAATCAGTCATCAGACATCTCCCAACAAAGACAAGCCAAGGACCAGATAGCTTCACAAGTGAATTCCAACAATCATTCCAAGAATTAATGGCAATTCTGCTCAACGCTTCAAAAATTTGAAGAAGAGGTAACACTACATACCTCATCCTATGAAGCCAAATCACCCTAGTACCAAAGCCAGATAAAGATACTGCAAGAAAATAAAATTATGAACCAATTTCTCTATTGAATGTAGATGCAAAAATCTTGAACAAAATACTTGTAAATTTAATCCAACAGCACATTTAATACGTGATACACCATGATCATGTGGGTTTAGCCCACGTGTAAGAGTGGTTCAACACAAGAAAATCAATTAATGTAATACACCACATTAATAAAATGAAGATGGGAACCACGTGATCATCTTGACTGATGCAAAAAAGGCATTTGAGAAAATCCAGCATCCTTTCTTGATAAAATCACTTTGAAAGATAGGAATTGAAGGAAACTTCTTTGACATGATAAAGGGCATATATGAAAAACCCACAGCTAACTTCACATGCAATGGTGAAAGACTGAAAATTTTCCCCCTAAAATCTGGAGCAAGACAGGAATTACCACTGTTACCACTGTTTTTCAGCATTGTAATAGAAGTTCTAGCTGTAGCAGTTAGGCAAGAAAGAAAAATAAAAGGCATCCAGATTGGAAAGGGAGAAGTAAAACTTTCACTATTTGCAGACAACACAATCCTATATACAGAAATTCCCAAAACATCTATAACAAAGCTCCTACACCTATTAAACGAGCTCAGCAAAGTGATGGGATATAAAATCAACATGCAAAAATCAATAGTATTTCTATATGCTAGTAATGAGCAAGGTAAAGAGAAAATTAAGAAAAAAATTCCATTTACAATGTCAACTAAAAGAATGAAATATCTAGGAATAAATGTAAGCAAGGATGTAAAGAGTTTGCACACAGAAAACTATAAAACATTACTGAAAGAAATCAAAGAAGACAAATAAATGGGAAGGACATTCCATGTTCATATATTGGAAGACTAAATATCATTAAGATGTCAATTCTAACCAAACTGATTTACAGATTCATCACAATTCCCATTCAAAATTCTAATGGCTTACTTTTCAGAAATGGGAAAGCCAAATATAAAATTTATTTGGAAGGGTAACAGACCCTGAATAGCCAAAAACTTCTTGGAAAAAAAAGAACAAAGTTGGAGGACTCATGCGTTCTGATTTTTAAAGCATATTACAAAGCTACAGTGGTCAAAACAGCATGGTACTGGCAGAAAAATAGATATATTTTTCTGAATATATCATATTCAGAATATAAAAAATATTTTTTCTGAATATATCTGAATCGAATTGAAAGTTCAGAACTAGATCCTCACATTTATAGCTAGTTTATTTCTGACAAGGCTGCCAAGTTTACTCAACTGGGAAAGAATAGTTTCTTCAGCAAATAGTGCTGGGAAAACTGGATATTCATATGTAAAAGAATGAAAGAAGATCCTTACTTCACACCATATACAAAAATTAACTCAAAATGGATCAAAGACCTAAATATAAGAACCAGGACCATAAAACTCCTATAAGAAATGTAGGGAAGCGTCTTCAAGATGATGTGGTAGGTAAAGGTTTTTTAGACTTTACACCCAAAGCACAAGCAGTGAAAGAAAAATAGATAAATGAGACTTCCTTAAAATTAAAAACTTTTGTGCTTCAAAAAACTTTGCCAAGAATTTGGAAAGACAACCTACTGAATGGGAGAAAGTATTTGGAAACCACATATCTGTTAAGATTTAATATCCAGAATATATAAAGAAATCCTACAACTCAACAATAAAAAGGCAAACAACCCAATATAAAAATGGGGAAAAGACTTGAATAAGCATTTTTCCAAAGAAGATATACAAATGGCTATAAAATACACAAAAAGACACTCATCATCGCTAGCTATTGGGAAATGCAAATCAAAAACCACAATGAGGTATTATTTCACATCTCCTAGAATGGGCACTGTTAAACAACAGAAAACTACAAGTGCTGGAAAGGATGTGGAGAAATAGTGATTTGCTGCTGGTAGAAATGTAAAATGATGCAGCTGCTGTGGAAGGCAGTTGAGCAATTCCTCAGGAAGCTAAGTATAGAATTGCCACGTGAACTGGAAGTCCCGCTACTAGGTATATACCCAGGAAAACTGAAAGCAAGGATTCAAACAGACATTTGCTCACCAGTGTTCATACTCATATATTCACAATTGCCAAAAGACAATAGCAACTCAGGTGTTCGTCAACAGATGAATGAATAAACAAAATGTGGTATATATACACATATGATGGAATATTGTTCATCTGTAAGAAGGAATCAAGCTGATCCATGAAACAATATGGATAAACCTTGAAGACGTTATTTTGAGTGAAATAAGCCAGACACGATAGGGCAAATATTGTATGCTCTCACTGATAAGAACTAGTTATAATAAGCAAACTCATAGAATTAGAATCTAGAATATAGGTTATCAGGGGGCAGAATGGGGAGCTGATACAGAATTTCTGTTTAGGTTGATTGTAAATGTTTGGAGATAGATAAGGTTGATTGTAAGTGTTTGGAAATGGATAATGGTAACGGTAGCACGTTATTGTGAGTGTAGTTAACAGTGCTGAATTATATTTGTGAATGTGGTTGAAAGGGAAAGTTTTGGGTCCTTGTATGTTACAAGAAGGAAAGTTAGAACATAAAACATGGGACTGTATAACTCAGAGAACTCTGTTGCAGCCGATGGACTGTGGTTAATAGTACAGATGTACAGATAAAAGAGTGTTATTTTATGAATTATAACAAATGTATGACACTTTACAAGGTGTTAATAATAGGAGGGCATATGGGGAAAATATGCCTAATGTAACCTATGGACCGTAGCTATCAGTAATATTTTAATATTCTTTCCTCAATTGTAACATGCTATTGCAAAGTGTCAACAATAGGGGAGTATATGGGAATGCTGTAAATTCTCTATAAACCTATAACTTCTCTAATTAACAAAAAATAATAATTTTTAAAAACATTATGCTAAGTGAAAGAAACCAGACACAAGATACTACATATTGTATGATTCCACTTATATAAAATATATAATTAAAGAAACAGAATTAGAGTAGTGGTATGTAGGGCTGGGGAAGGAAAGATGGATTGAGAGGTGACTGCTGAGTATTATGGGATTTTCCTTTTTGGAAGTAAGGAAAATGTTCTAAAATCGATTGTGGTGGTGAACGCACAACTCTGTGATTACACTGAAAGCCACTGATTGTGCCCTTTGGATGGATTGTAAGGTATGTGAACATATCGATAAAACTGCTTTAAACAATCAACTCAGGGCAGTGCAACGGTGGCTCAGTGGCACAATTCTTGCCTGCTATGCCGGAGACCTGGATTCAATTCCCAGAGCCTGCCATGAAAAAAAAATTCAACTCAATTGTAAAAGGAATGAAAGAGTTAATATATATGAAAGTTCCTCAAAACTGTAAATAATTATACAAAGGTAAATTATCTTCATAGTCATTATTCAGTTGCTTCTCAAATCACAGTTTAAACTACTCCTGACTACACTGCCATTACCACCTCAGTTTTCTTATGTTCCTTATCACAACTAATGAAAACACCATTGCCCCAATGTAGAAAGCTTAGAATCAACCTGCATTAGTTTCTCACAACTCCAGTGTTCCTTTTTAATTAAAACCTTGATAACTCTGTTTCAAAACATGTCTTTCAATCCATGCCTTCCTTTTCTTCTCCACAGCTGTTTCCATGGTTCAAAAATCTCTCAACTCTCATGTGGATGAAAGCAGAACTCTCCAATCTTATCAGCCACTGCTCATTGCTCATCTTCCATCTCAATGTGGCAGAGGACGTCATGTCTCTCCCCTGATTAACAATCTCTATGGATTTCCTTCTGCATACAGTTTATAAAGTCCACTTTCCTTAGGATGGAATACAAGGGCCTTAAAAAGCTGGCTGGATCTTATCTAGTCTCATTAAATCCACTCCTCAAGGTTAACTGAAAACTCTAATCACACGAAACATATTACTAACAACAAATATCCAAGATTCTTTTCATACCCACCATGCCTTTTTACATAGTATTCCTTCTTTGATTTATTCCCTCTTCCTGGGTGAGTGTGAGGAGGGGCTGATGCATGGGTGAAGGAAGGCTTGATGTCAGTGAATGTAAATGTCTCTTCTTCCAGGCTAGGGACTGATTGAAAACCCTTATCATCTACTTTTGTATTTTCAGAATCTAGTAGGATCTCAGCATAGAGTAGCAGCTCAATAAATGTGTAAACTAAGGATGTGTCATTTCTATCTTCAGAAATTGCAAACTACATCAGTCAAAAACAGCTCCAAAGAATCAGACTCTCCTTAGAAAGTCCATTAGACAATGGTCAGCATTCCGTGTAAAGGACACCCAGTACTCTCTTTTATCCATTTCAGATGTTCTTCTCTACTTTTCCTGACAGAAGAGATCTGGACGATGAAGTGCAGAAAGATCATGCAATTCCCCCAAATTCACATCCCTTGTTGATAGGAAGCCAAGACTAAAACCAATTTTCTAGTCTCTTTAATGCTTGATATTCTTTCCACCCCTTGTAAAGTCTTTCAGCATTTCCCTTCAGCTAGGAATTCCTAATGAAGAAGAACTTCTTGGTGAGTTTCTCTTTTCTCATTGAAGGTCTTTGGATTTCCAAATTTCTCTCCCACAATGCATTTTCTTGTATACTCTTGGGTGAGGTAGAGTAAGTGCTCCCCTATAATTGGTTGAGTTGCCCTAGATGAAACAAAATAAAAATCCAAACACTTCCAGTAATGGCTGCAGTAGTTTTCTCTGTCATGTTTTACTAACATCTGCAGAGTACATCTTGCCCTGCAATAAAAAAAAGAATCTTCTTATCTAGACTAATTCTTAAAGCCTCAAGTCAATAACATTAAATAATCCTGGAATGTTATTTCTGCCAGAGAAAAGAAAATCCTAGCTCATTTTGTGACCCAGAAAAGAAATTTCTCCCAGTAAATTGACTTAGCAAAAAGATATTTTGGGAACAGCCATATAACTAGAATTCTCTTTTAAACTATCAACAGGAGTTTCCTTTCAGCCGAAACCGCCACCTTGCAGTAATTGGTCAAAAAAAGCAGACACAAAGGGAAAAAGGCACCCACCATATGTTATCCAGGCCTTTTAGAAAACATGGAGTTGTTCCTTTGACCACATACATGTAAATGTACAAGAAAGGTGATGCAGACATTAAGGGAATGGGCACTGTTCAAAAAGGAATGTCCCACAAACGTTACCATGGCAAAACAGGAAGAGTCTGTAATGTTACCCAAGATGTTAGTATCATTGTAAACAAACAAGTGAAGGGCAAGATTCTTGCCAAAAGAATTAATATGTATTGAACATAAAAAGCACTCTAAGAGTTGAGTTAGCTTCCTGAAGTGTATGAAGGAAAATGATCAGAAAAAAAGAAAAAAATGAAGCCAAAGAGAAAGTGTTCAGCTGAAGTGCCAGCCGGCTCCATCCAGCAAGGCACACTTTGTGAGAACCAATGGAAAGGAGCCTGAGCTTCTGGAGGCTGTTCCTTACGAATTCATGGCATAAGAGGTGCAAAAAATATATAATAAAAGGTCTGTGGATTGTAAAAAAAAGGCTATCAATAGGACCCTGGAAATTCAATTTGAATTATGAAAGAACATCCTCGTGGTCCTCATTCAGAATATCTGAGAGCAGTGATTATAGTCTGTGTGAAAGACTAACAATGGCATTAAATCATTTAGACTCCAGAAGAAGAATTCTTTTATATGAATTAATAGCAATTCATGGAAGCCATGAGAGAGAGTGAGGTTCAAGAATCAGATTTTTTAAAAGGTTCCCCAGCTTAACAACCACTCTTTTTTTTTAATTCAACATACAAACACAAACATTCTTGCCATACGATCATTCCGCTCTTGTTATATAATCAATAACTCACAACGTAGTTGCATATTCATCATCATGATCATTTCTTAGAACATTTGCATCAATTCAGAAAAAGAAATAAAAAGAAAACAGAAAAAAATTCATACATACCATAGCCCATACCCCTCCTTTTCATTGATCACTAGCATTTCAATCTACTAAATTTATTTTAACATTTGTTTGCCCTATTATTTTTTTATTTTTAATCCATATGTTTTACTTGTCTGTTGATAAGGTAGATAAAAGGAGCATGAGACACAAGGTTTTCACAATCACACAGCCACATTGCGAAAGCTTTATCATTATACAATCATCTTCAAGAAACATGGCTACTGGAACACAGCACTACATTTTCAGGCAGTTCCCTCCAGCCTCTCCATTGCACCTTAACTATAAAGATGATATCTATTTAATGCATAAGAATAACCTCCAGGATAACTTCTTGACTCTTGTTTGGAATCTCTCAGCCATTGACACTTTTTTTGTCTCATTTCGCTCTTCCCCCTTTTGGTCAAGAAGGTTTTCTCAATCCCTTGATGCTGAGTCTGAAGCTGAGTTAGGTGGAGATGTGTCTCCACCCATTCCAGGTGGGTCTTGATTAGTTTACTGGGATCCTATAAAAGAGGAAACATTTTGTAGAAAGTGAGAGATTCGGAGAGAGCAGAGAAGGATGACAGAACATTGCAGAATGACATAGCCACGAGAAGCAGAGAGTCCACCAACCAATGACCTTTGAAGATGAAGAAGGAAAACAGCTCCCGGGGAGTTTCATGAAACAGGAAGCCAAGAGAGAAAGCTGGCATATGATGCCGTGTTTGTCACGTGCCTTTCCAGATGAGAGAGAAGCCCTGACTGCGTTCACCATGTGCCTTCTCACTTGAGAGAGAAACCTTGAACTTCATCGGCCTTCTTGAACCAAGGTATCTTTCTCTGGATGCCTTAGATTGGACATTTCTATAGACTTGTTTTAATTGAGACATTTTCTTGGCGTTAGAACTGTAAACTAGCAACGTATTAAATTCCCTTTTTTTTAAAAAAAAAAAAGTTCCCCCAAATGATATCAATATGCAGCAAAGGTAAGAATCACTATACTATAGCAAATCTCAACCAAATCATCCCACATGTCTCCAATTTTTCCAGAGATGTCACCAAATTCTGAAGATTATTTAAATAAATTCAATGAAAGCTTATACAGAAACAAGGGAAAAACACAGCCTGCACTAAGGCAGGTGAAGAGGTTAGGACAGGAGCAGTGGTAAGCACATTTTGAGAACTAACTGATGAGCCTTCTATTTATTCACTTAATCCTCAGAACAACTCTGTGATGTGTTATTATCTCCCTTTTTCAAACAAGGAAACTGAGACTCAGAGAGATTATATAACTTACCCAACGTGGAGAAACAATAATCAGTGAAATTCGAATATGCACAAGATTTGCTGGCTTCAAAGATTATGTGGCTTCCATTAGTCCAATTAGGGGATGTTTTGACTCCAGAAACATGTTAGTCAATTAATAAATGGCTGTTGATTGATTATTGACAAACTGAAGCATGTTTTTCAAAAGTGTTTTTGGCTTCAAAATGTTTTTGATCCCTCCTGGGAGACACAGTGGAGTATCGGGATATGCTAGTTAAGTAGCACTCACCGTTTCCCACCCTGAGTACTGCCGGTTGCCTGCTACCTGGTGTCTCTGCCTGCAGAGTCTCTCCATCTTAGGAGCTCTGCTTTAAACTTTTGAAGGTTTTCAAAACTCCCATGTTCTCCACACAGGATCCATCTCAATTGAGTTGAACCTCCTTTTTCTTTTACCTCTTCTTCCTATTTCATCTTTAAATATACCATTCATTTCCAATTATGTGTGTTGCGTGTGCTATTCCCAAAATCCAAATGGAGAAGACTCTTCTTTCTAGCACCCCCCTCATCAACCCTGCTTAGCCCTTCATTGTCTACAAAACTGCTCAAATTCTTTCTCCCCATGACACTTCCCCATCTCTTACAGCTTGCAAAAATGTACCTGCTATCCTCTAAGCATTTGATCTTAATCATTGCTTTCTTGTCTTTTTTCTAGCACTTGAGTGTACACTCCCAAAGGAAAGTGGCTACATTTTATTCAGCTTTGAATCCCCAAGATCTAGTAAGAGTCAGGTTCCTAATGGGGACTCAACACACTCTGGTTAACTAATTTACATGATTAGATCCTAATCTTTTAAAAATAACCTATAAAAAATATTTTGGAAACTTCACAAGTTGAACACTCAGCAATGAAAATCCTGGGTCTGTTGAGAATTATTTAGAAAACTTCCAAACAAATATAACATTGTTTCATATGCTACTTACTCTGAGGTTCCAAGTACTATATAACATCTCTCAGCCATAATACATCTGAATTCACTTGATGGGAAACATCATAAAATTTTAATTTACATTTTGAAATTGACTATATTTTATATTTTTAAACCATTGACTTTTGTCCTGTTTGGTAATTGCTCCAGCCTGTGTAATCTTCACCTCGGTAACAGAAGCCTGATAAGAACCTTGTGGTCTTGACATATGCATTCCTCCAAGCCACTCTGTAATTGGAGGTGATGGAAACCTTGTGTCTTTGCGAGGACAGTGAGAAAAATGGCCCCTGCTATGTTCGAGATCTTCCAGATAAAAGAAAAAAACTGTGTTTCTTATTTTTATGAAAATAAAAGATCTGTCTTTCTTTGGATCTGCTGAGAAGAAACTTTTGTCTTTTGTTGGCTGCCAAGAGTATCCAGGCCTGTCTTGTTTTCCAATGGGCTAAAATGCACCACCACCACCCCCTTTTTTCCCTTGTGTTAATGCTTTGGTACTAGCTGGTGATTTTTAAGGGGGGCAAACTAAAATGACTTGTGCAAGAAAAGTGGGTTTTGATAGCAAAAACTGGAAAAGAAACTCCTTAGCACCAAAGGATAAGAGCTTAATTAAAGTTACCAAACAATTTTCTAAGACACATTCTAGTTGGGAAACGACATGGTGCCTTAAATTAAATATACATGTACAGATTCTGGAATAGAAGCATTAAAACAGCACCTCTTGAAAATTAACAGATGTAATTTTAGGGAAAATGAAAAAAAAAGTCCTGCCTTATACAACTACTAAGCTTCTAAATAATATGATATAGTTTGGCAAATCCATAATTTCAAGAAAGATTTAGATAAATTCGTGAATTCAGTGATCAACAGATAGGTTACAAAAGAAAAACTTAGGGACATTTATGCCTCTGGGGTCTAACCACATTGGGAAATTGTTCTTCATCACGGAATGCCCTTTACAAGGAATCAAGAATCTTCAACCACTTTTGAGTTATGTGACTGTTTGTATATCCTCAGTGAAATTTGAAAAAGTATCTCTGTTAAAAGTCAAATGCAAAAATAGATGAGGAGTTTAAGAATGAAATAGTGACCTGGAGGAGACATTCAGTAATGGCTGAGGCAGTCACAATCATTTGGAGTCAACCCCAAAAGTCCCAATTTCCCTATACTAAACCATCCAATCTCACGAAAATCAGTGAAAAATATCCAAAATGTATCTTCATTGTCAAGAGAAACACTTCTCATCTGATATGTAAAGACCTGACGTTTGTCTAGACCAGTGGTTTTTAGTGGCTCTGAACCTGCAGTTATCAACATCACCTGGGGAATTATTAGAAATGCAAATTCTTGGGCCCCACCCCAGACTCACTGAATCAGAAATTTGATGAGGGAGTCCAGCAATTTCTGTTTTCAGAAACTTCCGGAGGGAGCCCAGCAATTTCTCTTTTAACGAGCTCACCAGGTGGTTGTGATGCAGGCTAAGGTTTGAGATCCAATGGTCTAGAACTCTGCTGCCCAATAAGATAGTCACTGGCCACGTGTCAATACTGAGCCTTTGAAATGTGGCTCTTCCCTATTGAGACATGCTGTGAGTAAAAAATGCACACTAGATTTCTGAAACTCAGCACAAAAAAAAAATGTTAAATATTTCATTAATGTTTTTATATTGGTTGAAGTGGTAATATTTTGGTTCTATTAGGTTAAAGAAATGGTAATATATTAGGTTAAAGAAAATATATTATTAGAATCAGTTTCATCAGTCTCTTATTTTTTTAATCTGGCTACTAGAAAATTTAAACTCACGTAGGAGTTGCATTATATTTCTATTGTATGACACTGATTTAGGCCAAACTTGCTAAAAATGTCAAACTTCCCTCCACAGAGTTCCTTTGGAAAAATTTTAATAACTTCTGCTTGAACATTTGCAATGACAGGGAACCCACAAATCGGCACTTTGGTTTCTGGACAGGTCTTTTGTATATTGGATTCAAATGTGCTTTGGTGGTAACTTCCTTTTTTTTTGTTGTTCTGTTTTGTATTGTTTTATTCTGATGCTGACCTCCAGAACTACACAGACTAAGATTAACCCTGTCTCCATAACAATTTTTCAATGATTTATAACTAAGTTCACTATCAATAAGGTCTCTTGTCTTTGTCATGCTGAAAATATCCCCAGTATCATTTGTGCACAAAATGCATAATTTCAAGAGTTTCTGCTTTCATGGCTAGGTTCTGCTATAAACACTCACTTCTTCAATAATATCATTCATGTAGGAAAAATGGTCAAAGACTTGGACATGAGCCGAAAGATTCCTGGGTATGATTTCAGTGGAATGGAGGGCTTTGTTAGCTGGCTCTCTAGAATTTATCTAACTCTATAAGGGTGTGTACTTTTGATTGCCCTTAACTGGCTAGGCTATATTATACCTGTGTAGGGGTAGAGTTTAAAGTTTAATAAAAATGATGACAAAGCAGATGTTCTCTACCCCTGGCAATGTAAATGATCCCTGTTTGTGGCAACAGATGTAAGTGAATTTCGTAGGTAGAAAATGTAAATCTCTGTAAATCAACATCATCTCATTTTAAGCGGGTTTTAATGAATTGCATGAAATATCTGACACATACTCATTTTACTTTTTTGATTCTACCTTTCTGGAAATTATGCTTTCACATTCGCCCAACTGGATTCCCAGAGCACAGTCCGATATCCTAGATGTAGTGTGAGCAGAGGTGAGCATGCCAGCCTTGCCTGGTTACTCTGCATCTCATGACATTAGAGCTCTTTCCATACCCTCCTTAGCACGACAGACTTGTTGAGCTTATGATGAACGATAACCTATAATGCTTTTCTTCGCAGAATATGTTCTAGCTGAGATTCCCCGTCTTGTCCTTTTATTATTAATTTATTTATTTGTATGGCGGGATCACATTTCCTTCTTTTTCCATGTAAGTATCTCGTTACTGCAGCATCATTTGTTGAATTTTTGTTGTTTGTTTGTTTGTTCCTTTGCTTGTTTTGTTTGTTTGTTTTTGGGAAGTGCACAGGCCGGGAATCAAACCCAGGTCTCCCACATGGCTGGCGAGAATTCTACCACTGAACTACCCTCGCACCCCCTTGTCCTTTTATTTTTTTTAACTGACATGCTGTTCTGTTTCATTTCGTTTTTACCTTTATGCTTTTTAACTTTAATGTTGAGAACTGAGTTCGTTATTCCAGCCTGAGGAAATACTCTTATGTCATTTCTGACCTTATCGATGTGCAAACCATAAGCCAAAACCACTCAGAAACCAGGGCAGGATTTGAGGAGGCAGCAACTGCTTTCTCTGTTGGAATGGGGTCAAAGAAAGTAAGTAAAGGGTTTCTCTCTAGAAACAAGGTCAAGCAGAGGCTGATGCAGGTGTGTGAGGCCTGCTGCTTATGGATGTTGTGCTGGTTTGAAAGGATGTGTGTCCCCTAGAAAAGCCATGTTTTAATCCTAATCCCATTTTGTAAAGGCAGCCGTTTCTTCTAATCCCTATTCAGTATTGAATGTTTGAAACTATTAAATCAAATATTAATTAAATCATCTCCCTGGGTATGTGATTTAATCAAGCGTGGTTGTTAAGTTGGATTAGGTAGAGGTGTGTCTCCACCCATTTTGGTGGGTCTTGATTAGTTTCTGGAGTCCTGTAAAAGAGGAAACATTTTGGAGAAAGGAGATTTGGAGAGAGCAGAGAATGCTGCAGTACCACCACGAAGCAGAGCACCCACAAGCCAGTGACCTAGGAGATGAAGAAGGAGAATGCCTCCCGGGGAGCTTCATGAAACAGGAAGCCAGGAGGCAAAGCTAGCAGATGACACCGTGTTCACCATGTGCCCTTCCAGCTGAGAGAGAAACTGTGACTATGTTTGCCATGTGCCTTCTCACTTGAGAGAGAAACTATGACTTCATCAGCCTTCTTGAACCAAGGTATCTTTCCCTGGATACCTTTAATTGGACATTTCTATAGACTTGTTGTAACTGGGACATTTTCTCGGCCTTAGAACTGTACATTAACAACTTATTAAATTTCCCTTTTTAAAAGCCATTCCGTTTCTAGTATATTGCATTCTGGCAGCTAGCAAATTAGAACAGACATCCTCTTCAAAAAGAATAACACAGGATTGTCCTTTTCTATATGTAACATTATACTTCAATAAAATTATTCTGCTCAAAAGAATATAAAATTATGAGTATAAAATTGTTAGAGCCCCTCTATCAAGGTAAGGGACCCTGAGCCCAGACTCCTTTGGCTTCCTCCTAGGTCTCCTCTGAAGGTCAATACCAGGTAACTATGATTTTATGCACATCACAGTTTTTGCATCATTCATTTCTTTAACTCCCTACCTCTTTTCAAAAGATCTATACAAGACTGCCTTCAGGGCAGGCCACAGTGGCTCAGCAGGCAAGAATGCTCGCCTGCCATGCCAGAGAATCCGGCTTCGATTCCCGGTGCCTGCCCATGTGGAAAAAAAAAAAAAAAAAAAAAGACTGTCTTCATCTGGTTTATATAATCATTTAAAATTTTTCTGAGATTTTCTATTTTTCTATTTAGATTTCTCATGGTCACCTATTTTCAGATTCTTAAAGTTAACTGCTTTTTTTTTCCTCCAGCAAAATGGTGGGCATATTGCTCTGAAGGCAACAGGGAAGTGAACCTGAGGATCAAATTTATAACAACAAAATGTCTTGCCTTTGTAATTAAAAAATAATAATAGGAATATTTTTGAAGAGCCTGATTGAGGGTCCTAATGAGCCAGGAACCACGTCCTAGTTCCCTTGGAGGTCATATTCCAAGCAGCATTCACCTGCGGTGACAAACCCAGCAAAATCTGATTTGCCTTCCCATCCCGCCTGTTTCCACCCTCTGATCCAACATTTTTAAACATATGAAAGGAAATGTCAAAGGCCCTGAAAGTGAAGAGAGGTCACAAAAGGTAGGTCTGAGAGTATAAGTGAGAATGAGTGAAGGGAGATTTCACCCTCTGCCTCCAGGGAAGAAGGAAAGAATGGGAGTCCTAAGATGTGCTTCTGCACTCATTAAAACTTCTGTCTTTTTTAGCACCACATGGGAAAACTTCCTCCCACAGCCCTTTCCACCTGCTGTAACCCCGCTCTTCCTCACCAGCGGGTGATGTTGCTTTGTAAGGGTGATACTACAAATCCATCTTAGTGTGGTTTTCCCAGGAGTTTAAGGAAGAGAATGTCTATGTTGATGATTATTTGGTAGAATATGTTTATAATTGCTTAACAGTGGCAGAGAGGTTTGTGTTCTTAACACACCTGAATCAACTTGGCAGCCCTGCTTTAGAGCATTTCATGTCTCAGGAGAGACCCTTCTTCCAAGTTTAGTGCCTCATGTCATACCAAGGGATGTGGTCCTATATAAGTCTATGGAATTATAATGGTGTACATATTTAATAATAAGACAATGTTTTCAATAACAGTAGATTTGGAGACACCAAAGTGGCTGCATCATCTTATATCCCCACCAATAGTATGTGAGGGTTCCGATTTCTCTACATCCTCAACAACATGTATATGTTTTTTCTATCCTTTTGATTATAGCTATCCTAGTGGGTGTGAAATGGTATCTCATTGTAGTATTAATTTGTTTTTCCTTAATGATTAATGATGTTGAGCATCTTTTTCTGTGCTCATTGGCCATTCATGTATCTTTATTGAAGATGTATCTATTCATACAATTGGCCCATATTTTAACTTAGCTGTTTTTCTTTTTTATTATTGAGTTGTAACAATTATTTATGTAGTCTCGGTGCAAGTCCCTTACCAGAAATATTGGCCTCCAAATATTTTCTTCCATTATATAGGTTGTCTTTTTCACTTTATTGATGGTGACCTTTGAGGCCTAAAAGTTTTCAATATCAGTGAAGTCCAACTTACCAATTTTATCTTATATTATTTCTGCTTTGAGTACTGTATCTAAGAAATTATTGCCTAGTCTAAGGTCATGAAGACTTACTCCTACATTTTCTTCTAAGAGTTTTATGTTTTAGTGCTTACATTTGGGTTTGTGATCCACCTTGAGTTATTTTTGTGTATGTGAAGTAGGAGTCCAAATTCATTCTTTTGCAAGTGGATAGCCATTCGTCCCAGTACCATTGTTGAAAAGAATATTCTTTCCCCTGTTAAATCAACTTGGCCTCTTTCATGAAAAACAAGACCAGAAATGTTAGAATTCATTTCTGGACTCTCAGTTCTGTTCATTGAACTATATGTGTGTCTTTTTGCCAGCATCACAGTGTCTTGATTACTGCAGTTTGTAGTAATTTTTTGACTTTGGGAAATGTGAGTCCTCCCACTTTGTACGTCTTTTATCAAGATTGTTTTGGCTATTCGTATGAATTTCCCATTGGAAATGTGGGATCAGCATGTCAATCTCTGCAGAAACATCAGTTGAGATTTTGATAGGTGTTGCATTAAATTTGTAGATCGCTTTGGGAAGTATTGCCGTTTAAACAATATGTCTTCCTTCATGAACATGGGGTGTCTTTTCATTTATTTAGATCTTCTTTAATATCTTTCAACACTGTTTTGTAGTTTTCAGATAACATCTTGCATTTTTCTTTAAATGCATTCCTAAGTATTTTATTTTTTTTGATGCTATTATAAATGGCATTCTTTCCTTAATTTTATTTATGCAGCATTTATTACTATGTCGTACTGTTAAAACTATCAAATCCTGTGTCCTGCTGTTATAACAATCAAAAATTTTTATGTGCCGCCTCAGCATCCATCTTACTTTTTCTAAGCCAATTGCTTCAACACTGATCTTTAGCCTTAGTTAACAAGCAGCTTTGCAGCCCTGGGGCATAAACTCCCTTAGAGTCCAAACTCCCATCTGTAGCTACCACCCACACACCTCACCCAAAACCCACAGCTGGTCCCAACTGCCCCCACTGACCATCCTCCACTGCCCTCAGACCCCTGGTCCCTCTCCCTTTTCATACATGTGTACTTTAACCAATCCTTGACTCCTGAAGGGAATCTCACCTTCACCCTTGGGCGACAATAAAGGCACCAGCCCACATATCCCTCTTACTCTTTGTCCTCCTCACCTGCTGTTTGAGCACCCCAAGCCTATCATGCTTCCTGTCCACCCCACATACCATCCCTCTCCCTCTCTGTGAGTAGCAATCTCTCTTTCCTTGTGCACTGTAGCCTCAGTTTCCCATGTGTCACCCTTGACCTCTACTCAGACTGTTTTGGTTTGCTAAAGCTACTGGAATGCAATAAACCAGAAATGATTTGGCTTTTACAACAAAGGAATTTATTAAGTTACACATTAAAATCTAAATTCGTAAAAATGTCCAAATTAAAGCGCCAACAAGAGGATACCTTCTTGGAGGAAAGGCTGCTGGCTTCCAGGGTTCCTCTCTCACGTGGGAAGGCAAATGGCAACGTGTGCTGGACCTTCCCTCCAAAATATCTTTGTAAACGTTTTCTTTCTCTCTTAGTTTCTCTCCACTCTGAGCTCTCTCCAACATGTCTCTTTCTTAAAGGACTCCAGCAAGCAGATTAAGACCCCCCTT
>PVIY010019596.1:0-45557 GCA_004026745.1 Myrmecophaga tridactyla
CACACACACACCGCCCCCGAAGTGGTACAGATGAAACCGCCAACATTTTATCCTGTCCACAGATTCTGTGAGTCAGGGAGTTGGAAGGGGCCCAGCAGGCTCGGCTCTCTCCCGCGCAGTGGCCGGCCGGGGACTGCTGGGGATCAAATCGCTGGAGGGTCCGATTCTGAATCAGCTTCTTTGCGCTCCGGCCTGGCGCCGGCGCTGGGCGGGACGGCCCGGCTCCCCGGGGCTGCGGACCAGCGCCCCCGCCGCCTCCTCCGGAGGTGTGGGCGCCGCCTCCCCCGCGCCCTCGCCTCCTCCCGCACCTCCCCGCCCCACGCCGCAGAGGGTGCGCTCCCCGAGAGGCTGCGTGGCCGCGCGCCCACCCGCGGGAGGCAGGTGGCATGCCCGTCCCTTCGTGGACGAGCCCGAGGCCCAGCCCGGAGCTCCCGGCTTGGAGATCAGCCCAGAGCCTGGCAGCGTCTAAAGACACCTCCACGTGGCGGTTCTCGGCCCACACCGACAGCAAAACTATCCCCTGCGCCTGGCAAAAGCTGGTATTTCTAAAAATACGTTCTGCTCAGTAAGTGTGCTGGCTGTCAGAGTGCATGTTAAGCGGTTAAGAAAAGGGCTTTTATTCTACCACTGCTCGTCTATACGGTCTTTCCCCCGCACACCCCAAGTTTCCACTTTCCAGGAATGCCAGCAACAAAGTCTCAAGGAAACCTTGCCCGCTTTCCTTTCTCTCTTCGCCTGGCTTCTGGGCTGCGGCGTCAAAGGGCCTGGGTTTGAATCCCAGCTCGGCACGGACCAGCCGTGCGCCCTGGGCGATCTGGTTTCTCCCCCGGGACCTTCGTTTCTTTGTCTGTAAAATGGACACCATCGCGGTGCCCTCAGGGAGCTGTTTAGACACCTGCCTAGCCCGGCCTCAGTGTCAGCCCTGTTACCTTTATTCCCAGCCCTGCCATACTTATTATTATGTATTTTTTCCTCTGAATGCAGTTTTTTTTTTAAATGCAATTTTATTGATATATAGTCACATACCGTGTGATCATCACAGTATCATCTTATAGCTGGGCATTCATCATCACAATCGACTTTTTCTTTTTCATGAAAAATAACGTATATCCAAAAAAGCAATAAATTTCAAAGCACATCTGTGCTTATTATTCTTGTCGTTCATCGAGGATCCAAGTTAGCCGACAATGTAACTCCCAGTCCAGCTGTCCGAGGTGGGAAGACAGGCCCAGAGGAGGCGCGTCACTCAGCAAACACTTAGCCCTCAGGGCCCCCGGGTGCTGTGGGAGCTGTGAGTTGGCCACCCCTGCGGAAGGCCAGTGGGTGTCGCGTGTTTGCCAGCCACGGCCAGGCCCACCCTCCCTCCCCCAGGACACAGGGGCAGAGGTGAGCCTGGAAGCTGGGCAGGCTGCTGGCAAGCGGACAGTAGGGCAGCCCTGGGCAGGGCCACCTGTGGCTCTCCAGGGCCTGGGCGGTGGGAGGAGAAAGGAGTGCAGGGCATCCGGGCAGCGGCCATTCCCCACCCTCATGGGGATAGCTCAGCTGGGCCGATCATTCCAGCCGTGTCCACTCACCTCCACCCCCGCGGCGCAAATGAGCCAAGATTGAAACCATCTCCCCATCCCCACGTCTGCTGTGTACTCCTGGGCACAGGCTTGGGGTGTGGATGTTCATTAAATAAATCGGCTCAGCTTAGAAGAATGAAAGGCCGGGCCAGGGCTTCTGAGGAACCCACACTCTCACGACCGCCCCTCACTGTCTATGGGGACCCTTAGGGCCCACCATGGGGTCCAGACACCCTAGAGCCCCCAGTGTGCAGCGAGCAGGACCCAGAAGTTCCAGGACCTGGCGATGTGCTTCCGTTACGCCATCCACAGGAAAACGCATGCACTCCGATGACTCCCAACATGGATGAGTCTCAGAGCTGTTGAAAGAAAGAAAACAGACCTAGAAGATTCTGCTTACTCAATAAAAGAAATATGGTCTTCTATTCTGCTGCTGCAGCTTCTTTCCCTTCTTTTTCCCCCTTTCTCCTTCTTCTTCTCCTCTGCCATCTCCTTCCCCTTTTTCTCCCCCTCTCTGTTCTTTTTAAAGTTCCTGGCTACCCTTCGTCAGCATTTGGGTGCTCCTGGGGATTTGGAGGGGTTCAGGGCCCCCGAGGACCCTGCTATATATTACACCTTATTGGTGCGAGCCCTGTTGTGGGGCGCACCGAAAGAGAGACCTCATAATTCAAAACTGCAAGCCAATTTGGAGTCTTTATTAGCCGGCCGGCGACTGCCTCAGAAACTTCCAAGAAGGAAGATTCAGAGAGCAGCACCTAGAGGTTTTCAAGGTGTGCTTATAAAGGCTAAAATCATGTTGTGGTTTTGCAGTTGCTAGCAAGCAAGCGTATCATAGAAGCAGAAAAATGCCGTTAGCTGTTGCCAAAACACATCCCGTTCTCTCGGTTTCCTAACGTTGGCTATTGTTTAACTCTTGGGGACATTCCGCCCCAGTGTTGTGCTGACTTTCCCTGCTTGGGCCTGATGAATTGCTCCTGCTTGGGCCTGATGAATTGCTCCTGGCCCTCCACAAGCCCCAGGTCAGAGCGTGTCGCACCCCTGCTTACAGCCTTTGAGTGACAACCCATCCCAACCCTTGGACACAATTTAGAGGGAGGGTTGGCAAACTACAGCCTGTGGGCCAAATCCTACTTGCTATCTATTTTTGTCTTAAAGCTTTACTGGAACACAGCCATGCCCCCGCGATGACACAGTGGGATGGTTGAGGCACGCTAGGACGGCAGCACTGAGTAGTAGAGATAGAGCTCACATGGCCCCGGGAAGCCTGCGATGTTTCTTATCTGACCCTCTACAGGAAATGCTTGCTGACCCCTGACTGGGAAGGTCCCGGGCAATCTGGCCCTCACCGGCCTTTCCAGCCTCCCCTCCAGGTTCCGTCTCCCTTCCTCACTGCAGCCCAGCACCTGCAGAGCTCACTCGGGCCTTCAGGCTGTGCCAGGAATGCTCCCGTAGCACTTTCCAAGGCAGGCCCTTTCTCATCTGTGCCCAGAGGCGCCATCATCTCACTTCTCTGTCCCCCTCACTCCCCTCTGAGTTGCTCTCCAGTCGCCAATGTGCTTGATTTCTCAAAGGAGTTATCACCTTCTAAGATTACCTTTGCATTTATTTGTTTACTTGTGTCCCGACTGCCCCCTCCAACAGGGATGTAGGTAAGCGCTGAGGGATGGAACTTGTTGCATCAGGCTCACTGTTGTATCCCCAGGACCCGGCGACGGGATATTAGTGCAACAAGTAAATGAAGAGATGAACCTTTTCTGAAAGACAACACTGTCCAAAGAAGACCTGGTGGAACACATCCAATACTATGATGCAATGCTATGGCCATTCACCTACCACAGGACAGACATTTACTCCCCTTTGACAGCCTATGCAGTAGGTATTATCCCCAATTTACAGACAAGGAAACAGGCAAGTGACGGGACAAGACTGGACCTGTCTGAATCCAATGCTCAGGCTTTCCCCAGTGGCCCTGACCTCAAACCCAGCCCAGATAGCTTTTGCCCTGGCTTATGTTTGAAAGGCACTGTTCTCCTTTTGTGGGGTGGAGCTTTATAGGGTCACAAAACCTAGCTGGCTGACAATATCCTCGTAGAATTTGAATCCAGGATTCACATGTGCTATAGATCTGCTATCTTCATTCAATTTTTTTTAACTCCAAATAAAAATGAAGCCCAGTGGTCAATCTGAATTAATTAGCTTTTCTGCAGCTGCCATCTGAGAATTAGGAATTGTCCTGAGCCAGTAAATTCTAACTGATTTTTTTTGTTGGTGGTGTCATATTGGATTAAAGGAAGTGTTATGAGTAGAATTAAATGTTATACCTTTCTTATTGCTTCAGTTGCCCAAAGATAAATGCTTTTCACGATGATAAATATACCATAAATTCTCATAACAATAACTGAAATTCAAATAAATAGGCTGTATAACCTCATGAGACTGTAATTTTATTTTTATAATTGGCTGGTTTACTGTTTGTTGAAAAGAGTGATTAGTCCTTGGATTTGAGGGACTTTAAATCCAGGCTTAGCCCATATTTCTAAAGGAAAGCCTCAAACCAAGCACCTGCCTACATTTTTCATTGCCTCATTTTGTGGAGAGTTTACAGAGTCCTTGGTCCAGCAGGTTGAGTAGGCACCGGATAAAATGAGAGGGGAGAAGGCAACGCATTGCCCAGGAGCCAGGGACCTTGGATCTGACACCGCTCTTTCACCTTGAGCCAGCCAGTTGATCCCTTTATTCCTCAGTTTCCTTATCTGTGAAATGGGGGTATTGATAACACTGAATACATCACAAATTGTTTTACTCATATCTGAGAATACTTTGAAAAGGAAAGATCTTGCTTCTTAGGTTGACTTTTGACATCACAGTCCATGAGCAGCATTTCCTCGTGTCCAAAAGCCACTCCCAACCCCAAATTCACAAAGTACAATGATGGTAATGAGTAAGAAACCACCAGTCCTTGGTAAATGTAATTAAATGTTAGTTGGATTAAGTAAAAGGGTCAATTTAACCAACAACCCCCTTTCTAGATATGTAACATAATAAGTGGGAAGTTTTGATCAAGACACCTGTTGGGGACTGAATCACGTACCCCATAAAAGGCATGTTCAGGCCCCAAGCCCTGGTCCTGTAGATATGACCCTTTGTAAATAGGACCTTTGAAGGTGTTACTAAGTAAGGTGACCCCAGACTGAATGAGGGTGGGCCCGAATCCAATATGGGCGAGTCTTTCCAAGCAAAGGAAATTGGCCACAGAGAAGCCATGGGGAGCAGCCAAACGCTGGAAGTCAATGGGACACAGAAGAGAAAGGAGGAACCGCCACCGGGTGCATTGCTGTGTGACAGAAAAACCAAGGACCCCCAAGGATTGCTCTGAGCCAGCCTCAGAACACCACAGTTTTCAAGGAAAAAGCATTGCCTTCCTGATGACTCAATTTTGGACTTCTCCTAGCTTCAGATCCATAAGCCAATAAATTCCATTAGTTTAAGCCATCCCATTTTACGGTATTTGCTTTAGTGGCTAGGGAACTAACACACTTTTTGGTACGAGGTAGTGGGGTGCTGCTATGACAAATACCTAAAAAATTGGAAATGACTTTGCAGTTGTGCAATGGATAGAGGCTGGGTGAATTGTGAGGCACTTGATAGAAAAAGCTCAGATTTATTTGAAGAGACTATTGATAGAAATACAGTGTTATAGGTACTTCTGATTAGGGCTGAAAAGGAAATGATGAATGTGCTCCTGGAAATTGGGGGAAGGATGAGTCTTGTTATAAAGTGGCAGAGAACTTGGCAAACTTGTGTACTGATATTGGTTGGAAGGCAGAACTTGAAAGCAATGACCTTGGGTATTTAGCTGAGGAGATTTCCAAGATAAGTTTAGAAATTGCAACCTGGTTTCTCCTTGCAGCTTATAGTAAAGTGAGAGAGAAAAGAGATAAACTGAGATTTGAACATTTAAGCACCAAGAAACCAGCAACTGATGATTTAGAAAAGTCTCAGCTTATCCAGACAATGTGCCCTGAGACTAAGGGCCAAAGTGGCTCTACCAGGGACCTCCGCGAGCTTTTGAGAAGTGAGTCCCCAGACGCCAGGGCTCCAGGTGAGGATTTAATTGAGCAACCCTTTGCTAAATAGGATGTGACAGATCATGGATCCAGTCAGCCATTTCGGTAGAAGTCAGGATTGGAAATGCAGTTATCCAGAAAAGATCTGTGGGAAATTTTATCATCAGAGGGTTTGGACTTGCCTCAACTCTTCACAAAGCTGACAGAGTTTTTGAAAAACTTTATGAGCCGAACCACTGCTGCCCTGGACTGAAAGGGACAGAGAAGGGAGGACCTGAAGCAAGGGTGACTTCAAGGACCGACTACGGAAGCCAAAATCTGGACCAAAAAGATCTCCTCAGGCCAAGAGGGTGGGCCCACCCACATGCTTGCAAAGGGCAGGTCTGCTCCAGCGCTTGGAGGGGTGGGCTTGCACCCTGCTTTCAGGGAGAGAACCCACCTGGATGCTCGGGGAGCGTGGGGCCTGTCCCCCAGTGTTCGGGGAGGGCAGGGCTTCAGCACAAGCACTTGGAAGGGGTGGGGACGGCACTCCTGCAGGCCCGAGGACAAGACATGGATCTCTCATACCTTGTACTCTCATGGAGTCTGCTCTGCTGGGTTTCAGACTTGTTTGGGACCCATGACCCCTGTTTTTCCTACAATGTCACCCTTTCAGAATGGGAATGATTTTCCGTATACCTGCCTCACCATTGTATACTGGAATCAGATAACTTGCTTTCTGGGCCCATCAGAAGGGATTTTGCCCCAGAATGGACCATGCCCAGAACTGATTTGATGAGATTTTGTTCGTAGCATCGCTACTTAAATGACTTCAAGCTTTTGCCTGCTGTGATGGAATGAATGTCTTTTGCAGGTGGGAAAACATGTGTTTTGGGGGTTCAGAAGGCAGACTGCTAGGGATTGAATCATGTCCCCCACAAAAGGCATGTTCAGGCCCCAAGCCCTAGTCCCGTGGTGTGAATCCCTTTGTAAAGAGGATCTTTGAAGTCTGAGGGTGCATTAGCGGGGCGCCGAGAGAGCGTGCTGCGTGGCCCCATGGCTTCTAGGGTTTCCTTGGAGTCTTCTGCGAGATCCCCTGCATTCGGCCAGCTGGCAGGCCAAGAGCAAGAGAACAACAGATCACAAGGGGCCTTTGGAGCCAGGCCTAGAAGGGCCACACTTCCCTCCCACTCACGTCCCGTGGGCCAGAGGCTCCACCCGTGGCTCCCTCTAACTGCCAGAAGACTGGGAAGTGCAGTCTCTTTGTCCAGGGAGGGGAAGCAGGGTACAAGGACTTCTGCCTTAGTAACTTCTGTTTAAGCTTCAGTGTCCAGAAGCCATTGACATGCTCTCTGCGGTGGTTTGAAGCTGTTATGTGCCCCCGAAAAGGCCATGTTCTTTTAATCCATTCCTGTGGGTGCAGATCTGTTGTAATGGGACCTTTTGATTAGGTTATTTCAATTAAGCTGTGACCCACCCCATTCAAGGTGGGTCTTAATCCTCCTATGGGGTCCTTTATAAGAGGACAAAGGACACACAGAAAAAAGTCAAAGAGCTCTGAGATGCCCCAGAGAAACTAAGAGATGAAATTAAGAGACATTCACAGAGAAAAGCCCCGGAGAAGCTAAGAGAGGACCCACAGAGGCTGAAGGAGCCAATGAAACCGGAAGCTGAAGGCACCGAAACCTAGGAGCGAAGGTCCAGCAGACATAGCCATGTACCTTCCATGTAACAGAGCTGTCCTGGATGCCAGCAGCCTGTCTTTAGAGGTGGGAATTGTCCTGTTGATGCCTTGAGTTGGGCATTTCTCACAGCCTAAGAACTATAAATTGTAAGTTATTAAATCCCCTTTGTAAAAGCTAGCCCATTTCTGGTATATTGCATTCCAGCGGCTTTAGCAAACAGAAACAATCTCCAAAGCCTGTGTTTCTGAACTTGTCCAGTAAGTTAGTGATGGAAAAAGTGTTCCTTAAATGGCTGCCACAGGTTGGAGAACTTGTATATGAAATAACTTTCACCTGCCCTTCCAAATGTCTCCTTACAGGCTTCACAGCATTTTCAGTGAGTTCTCTGTACGAGCTGAGGTGGTAGAAAGCCTTACTCAATGTAGTTGAGTAAGGCAGGGAACTCACCAGACACCAGGGCCTTAGTGTCTGGCACGTTGTCACAATATAGGGCAGTGGTGGCACTGAGGGGCTGCCCAGCCACACCAGGCACTTACATATATGTATAATTTTTTTTTTTGCATGAGCAGGCACCGGGAATCGAACCCGGGTCTCTGGCATGGCAGGTGAGAGCTCTGCCTGCTGAGCCACCGTGGCCTGCCCCACACCAGGCATTCTGTGGCATCATCTGGCTTTATGCACGCAACAGTTCTCTCCACATGGCCACTCACTCTCAGCCCAGTGCCACCTACCAGCCCCTAGGTCACTTACAGTCACCTCCCACATGTCCCACAAGCAAGCCACCCCCTTGGAGAATTGTGCCTTGGTGGGCATCTGAGGGCTCAGACATTGTCATCAGATGACCTGCATCCAGAACGGCTTGGTCACTCATCTGGGTGACCGAGTACAAGTCCCTCAGCCCTGCCCAGGTTCAGTTTGCTCTTCCGTAAATTGGGGCGGATACGATGTGCACCTCGGCGGGTGGCAGTGTTAAGTTAGATCATGGGTGGAAAGCTCTGGGCAGGGAGCTTACTCTCAGGACCACATTCCAAACTTTGTGGACCCTTCCTCCACAAAATACATTATAAAATTATAGTTTACGTGGAGCTGCTGTTACGGTGGTTATATTCATGTTATATTTTAAAACATTTTCCTCAATCTCAACGTTTGCTTTTTTCCTTCTGATTTTGAAAGAAATTAAAACATTTTCGTAGGCCCCTAAAGGTGCTTTGCCCACCATGCCCACTGCAGAGGCAGCCCTCCCAGGCATGCAGTCTATGCTGGGATAGTCTGGAGTCAGACTGGCAGGAAACTGGGTACTTGGAGCTTATGCCCTCCAGGGAAGAGCTTCACCTCCTAGCAGGACTGTGCTAGGATCACCGCCTGACGGTAGTAACAGAGTGTGTGTCTGGCCAGGATGTCGTCATGCCCGGTATCCAGTGTCACACCAACTTTCTGTCTATGGGACACATTTCTCTTGGAACTCAACTCCAGGAAAAGGCCCACTTTTGTTGTGTTGCTGTGGTAGTGAATATTGACCTAAAAGACCCTGTGAATTGAGTTTCCCTTTTTGCTTTGGCTGATAGGAAGCCCACAGCTGGCAGCTCCAGTGTTGCAGGAACTTCTGTGAAGCACTCTTATTCCCAGCTTTTTCCTTTTGCTTCCCTCTACCCCCCACTTTTCCTTCCAATTCTCAAGCTATTCTTTTGTGACCTATTCTTTTATTATGAAAACACAAATAATAGATTTCAACTGTTTCTAGAAAATGCTTTTTAATTTTTTTAAAATTATATTGTTGCTTTATGATTATAAAAGTAATATATTCCAAATTACAGAAAACTCCAAAAACATAAAGAAATATAAAGGCAAAACCAAAAATAAGCCAATCAGCTGAAAATATTTTCATGTATTTTCTTGTAGAGCTCTTTCTTTGCAGAGTAACCCAATTACAATCATATAATATAGAAATGCTTATACTTTTCCCCAGTTAGCAGTAAGTTGTGGGCATTTCCCACACCATTTAATTTTTTTTTTTTAATATGGAATGCTTCATGAATTTGTGTCATCCTTGTGCAGGGTCCATGCTAATCTTCTCTGTATGGCTCCAATTTTAGTATATTTGCTACTGAAGTGAGCTGCTTTGGCCAGTGACGTGCGATGTGGGTCGTGTCTGGACGGAAGCTTTAAGAACCTGTGCACAATTTCCTAATGTGACTTATGTAAACAGCTTAATTGAACACCATAAGTACATGGAACCTTGAGTAGGGCATGAGATTTTCTTGGTTTGTCCAGAGTGATGCCCTGATAAATCCCGGAGTGATTTCCTCCTTAGGGGAATGGTGAGAAAGGGGGAAAATTCAACTTCCCCAAGTTGAATTCTTTATATTCTCACAAACAGTGCAGACAACCAAAGCTATGAAGCCTCCAATCCTGGAGTTTGTTCATAGGAAACTTAACCCCACAAAGGATAGGTCAAGCCTACTTAAAATTAGGCCTAAGAGTCACCCCAAGAGAACCTCTTTTGTTGCTCAGATTTGGCCTCTCTCTCCAGCCAACACAAGCAAACTCACTGCCCTCCCCCTGTCTACGTGGGAGATGAATCCCAGGGGTGTGGACCTTCCTGGCAACGTGGGAGAGAAACCCTAGAATGAGCTGAGACTCAGCATCAAGGGATCGAGAAAGCCTTCTCGACCAAAAGGGGGAAGAGCGAAATGAGACAAAATAGGTGTCAATAGCTGAGAGATTCCAGAGTCGAGAGGAAGATGTAATGGAGAGGCTGAAGGAAACTGCCTGAAAATGCAGAGCTGTGCTCTAGTAGCCACGTTTCTTGAAGATGATTGTATAATGATACAGCTTTCACAATGTGACTGTGGGATTGTGAAAACCTTGTGTCTGATGCTCCTTTTATCTCCTTTATCAACAGATGAGTAAAACATATGGACAAAAAATACATAATAGGGGGAACAAATGTTAAAATAAATTCAGATTGAAAAAAAAGGACCTGTGCACAGGCCTCTTACCCTCATCCTTTACTTGTGAGAGCGCCTGCAGGCTCCTTTCTCTGCAGTGTACTTAACAAATTTCTAGCCTACTTGCTCTATCTGTGCTCTACCTCTGAATTCCTTCTTACAGCTCAGACATGACCCTAGGACACTGAAATCAGGGAGCATGCCTTGGCGAGCCTTGGCCAGGAGCCGTTTCTCTCCAGCCCTCTGGACAGGTGAGCACTGGGAGGCTTGGCCAGGTGCTGCCACCCTTTTCTTCTCTCCTGGCTCATGGCTGGCCCTTCCTGCCCTCCTCTCAACCACTCTAAGAATCTGGGTCTCTGCTGCGGCACCCCCAGCACACACCTCGGCTCGCCTGAGCCTCTGGCTTCCTCTTCGGAGGTGGCAGGGCCCCTTCCAGGCCAGGTAGACCCAAGGGGGCTCAGGGTGGGGGTGACACTGCCTTTGGGGGCTGATGTAGGGCTTCTCCCCACATCGTGCAGGAGTTCAACGGGAGCCAAATCGAGTCCCTCTCTGTCTCTCTGTCTCTCTCTCCCCTCAGCTGCCCGAGCCATCCCGCACTCTCTCTTTTCCTCCCCTCTGAGGACTCAGACCCTTCCCTCTGACCCTGTTCCTCTTCTCACCTCTTCAGCACAGGTCCTCTCCCCTGCCTCCTGGGGACACTCCTTTCTCCTCTGGCTTTCGGTGTCTTCGGAGACATTCCATCTTATGTAACAGGATTCTGGGCTGACGATTCTTGTTCCAAACCAGGTGTCGTCTTTGACACTCTAAGGAGTCACCTCAGATCTAGGCTCAAGAGAATTAGGTTTTTTCCAGTGGGGGCATCTCCCCCTGGCAGCCAAAAGCGAAGGCCCTGGCTTTCCTAATTAATATACACTGAGCCCCTGAGAGCTAGTCAGACCACGTTTCTCTTACAACAAGCTTGTAGGCCCCTTGCCCTCCACTCCAACCTGCCCGCAGCTTCCCCTCCCTACCACTGCCCTCCCGGGCACTTACAGCCCTGGGGCCCCTCTCCCCGGGAAGCTGCTGGTGCTCGGTCTGCTTTCACTTTCTAACATCTGCACGGCAGAGCCCAGAGGGAGCCCTGCTCCTGGCCCTGTCCTGTGATGTGTCCGTACCTAACCCCTGTGATTTCTTGGAAAGCATCCTAAACCCTGTTCTTAAGAAGCCCGATTTCCTTGCCAGATGGTCTTTCCCTCTTGTTTCATCTTGGCAACACCCAGGGCTGGCACCCAGGAAATTCCCTCCCTGAAGTTTCTTTGTGGCAAATCCTTTCCATTCTCGTAGGCAGTGTCACTCTGAAAGTATTATGTATTCTAGAAAAGCCATGTTTTAATCCTAATCCAAATTTGTGAGAGTAGCCATGTCTTTTAATCCTGATTCAATACTGTGAATTGGAATCTCTTGGTTAGATTATCTCCATGGAGATGTGACACATCTAATAGTGGGTATGACTTTGGATTAGATGGAGATGTGACTCCACCCATTCCAGGTGGGTCTTGATTAGTTTATTGGAATCCTGTAAAAGAAGGAACGTTTTGGAGATAGTCAGAAATGACAGAAGCCTCAGAGCTGATAGAGAGAGCAGATGTAGATGCCTGGAGAACAGTTACTTCGGAGAAAAGAGACACGGATGTTTGGAGACACTAAGGAGCACAGCAGACATCACCATGAGATGAACCTGGGGAAAGCCTAGAAATGAAAGCTAGCCCCAGAGAAGTGAAGTAAGGAACCCCACAGGGAACAGAAGCTGAAAGCAGTGGAGCCCAGGAGCAAGGGACCAGCAGATGCCAGCCACGTGCCCTCCCAGCTGACAGGTGTTCCTGATCTATTGGCCTTCCTTGAATTAAGATATCTTTCCCTGGATGCCTTAGTTTGGATGTTTTTATAGGTTTAGAACTGTAAACTTGTAATTTATTAAATTCTCCCCGCCCCCCCCCTTTAAAAGCCATTCCAGTTCTGGCATATCACATTCTAGCAGCTTGCAAACTAACACAGGCAGTGAGTCAGAGAGCACGTGAGGAGCACGGCGCTCGGGAAGAGCTGATCGGCTCAGCAGTTTCAGGACAGTCTCGGGCCGTCTGTCCCCTGAGTCTCTCAGGAGCCCCAGGAATGCCCGTGGACGGGGAGCCTGACCCCACAGTGGCCAAGTGTTCAAAATGTCCCAGTCCCTACTGGGTACCAGTAGGGAAATCGGCCTTTTTCTTCCCTCTCTTCTTAGAATCGGGTGGTGCTCCTACAGCAGGCTCAGACAACACAATATCACCTGGAAGACCCACCAAGGGGACAGTCACTTATAACCCTGTCCTACAATTAAATCTTTTTTATAAAAAGGAGGGAAACTGGCAAAAGAAATTCCTCACGTACAGCTTTTATAGCCTTGTATCAGGACAAACCCATAAAGGGCTCCTGCAAATTACATTATGCCCAGGCGGGCTCTCAGAGGCTTCTTTCTCATGAGTCTTCCTCGTGGGAGGAGGCAGATATTTTAAATAATCCTCATTTAAATAGCACCCCCCAACCCCATTTAGTCTCTATTAAAACCCACTGTGGTCAAATATAAACCTCTTTATGCTCTCATTTTAGTCCTTAGGAAACGAGAGGACAAAAGGTGTCCTCTTTTCCCTTTTCCAGAAAAAATGGGAAATGCTAACAGTCGGCATAAACTAAAAAGCTGGGGAGGCATGGGACTCTCGATGATAACACCATCCTCCCAGCTGTGGAAGATGGGGAGAGGAGCAGAAACTTCTTGTGCCCAGATGTGGGCAGCTCCCTATCAAGGCAAGGACCTAAGACAGATTTATAGCTTCTATTATGCCCATGTCTCAATTCCCATTAGAGGAAATCACCTGCTCATTAAAAGGCATGAAAATGTGCCACCAAGCCGGTTAATTGTAATAAGCTAAGGGAGGTCACTCAGGAGGAAGAGGAAAACCCGGCCCTGTTCCAGGGGAGGTTATCGGAGACCCTAAAAACTTACTAGTGTGACTTAAGAAGGTCAGACTTTTCTAGGCATGCATTTCATCAGCCAGCCTGCCCCTGACATTCAGAGAAGGCTGCGAAAGCTCTGCAGAGCCTGCAACCCTCCACTGATGGCGTATTGGAAACGGCCTTTTCTGTCTTTATAATCAAAGCAAGGCCAGGGAGGAGGAGAAGGTAGAGAGAGGGGAGCCGAAGACCAGAGCACAGGCTCAGCTTACTGCAGTCGCTGTTGCAGTGCCTGTCCCCTTGAGGTCACCGAATCGTGGCTCCAGGCCTCAAGTGCCCGGCCTCAACGGGGGGTCAGGGGGCCGGTGGGGAGAGGGTGCCAGAAGCCACAGGACAACCTCGACCTCGGGACCCATCCGCACCTGGCCAGGTGCCGCCAGCATGGGCTGCGGGCCCAGGGCCTGCACATGTCCCGACGCGGGGGGGACGGCCCCTGAGCCCTGCTGCCGCGTGTGGAGAGGAGAGGGGGCCTGAGGCCGCAGATGGCTCTGCTGACTTCACATCTGATCGTCCATGTAGAGGAGCCCTGGGTGACAGTCCATGTGGCAGGTCAGATGACTAATTTCTTAACGCTAGAGCCACTCTGTCCTAAGCGGCCACTCTGTGCCCACCTCCACTCGGACTTGCCTGGCTGTGGGACTTAACAGTAAACCAAAACGAAAATCCTCACGGCCCCTCTCCTTTGTAAGCTTGGCTGGTGTCCCACCAACTTCTCGTGGCCCTGGCTGCCCCGTCCCCTTCTAGGAGGGAGCGCGGCACTTAAGACCAGCAGGCCCGGCTGGTGCTAAGTCCAGGCCTCTTGTCACCCAAGAGAAGAGCCTTAAGCAGCCAGCCCAGGAATCACCCCTAACTGCATTCAAGTTTTCAGTCCTAAATCTTAAAAACTCATTTTAGTGTCCCTCTTCACCCTAACTCTCAATACCTATTTGCTTTTTTTTAATTTTTAAATTTTTGTTTATTTATTTATTTTTTTACATGGGCAGGCACCGGGAATCGAACCCGGGTCCTCTGGCATGGCAGGTGAGCATTCTTGCCTGCTGAGCCACTGTGGCCCACCCAATACCTATTTGCTTTTAAATAGCAAAAATTTAATAATAAAACTCCCACTCTACTCACATAAAGTATTGCCCCAAAGGTTTCAACATAATCTCTTATCTTTAAAAATTACCTTAGCAGCAGACTTTAACAGCCTCCAACTGCCTCCAGGTACAGTCTTGAAATATGTTGACTTTAACATATTTTGGAAACTTACATATTCCTAAGATAAATGTGAATTTTATTGTAATCATTATTAGCTAAATATATGTTGATATGGAAAGTCGCAGAAATGTTTAAGTAAATTTTATTGTCGTTACTGACAACAAGCCCTAAGTGAATACAGAAAATTGCAGAAGGTTTAAGATCTAGATGGATGTGGAAAGTTTTTAAAAAGTAAGTTTTGTTTATAGTCACTACTAACTACAAATAGTTGCAGAAAGCTTATTAAAGTAAATACTGCCTGGTTAGTAAATGCTGCTGTCAGTTAAATGGCTCTTAAAAAAAGTTTAAATTGCTCTTAATGAAAAGTTATAAAAGGTTTTTCTTAACCATCTGAGAGTGCTCTATGTAAAAGATAAAAATTTTATATCATATCAAAGTAATATCCTTATTAATGTTTATGTTAACTTATTCTTTTATTTCAAAAGACAAGTTTTCTCACTCTTAAAGGAAAACTATTAAAAGCATTTGTTCTCTCACCTTGTTAAGGTGCTAAGATAGTTTAACATATTATATAAAAAATGTTTAACAAGTAATTACAATATTAAAAGGAGTTTTCTATCCTTCTGTTGGCTAGATTTGCATAAATGAAATGTTATTCATATATTTAGAAGTTGTTTTTATCCTAATGCTGATCTGTATAATGTTAAAAGTTACACATCATGAAAACAATCAAATTTACTTATCAGTTACACTACTTTAAGGCTTCTCTAAAAGTACAGGTGGTCAGTATAAATCAAAATTTCATCTTCAACAAAAAGAACTTTAAAGGAAAAACAAGGCAAATATACAAATTATGTTCTACCTGTTAATTAACATAAACCTAGTAAATGTGGAAAAGTAAAACAGAACAAAACTTCTATAGTTTGTAGTTAATGACCTCAATATAGAACAACTGTCAAGTGTTTTTATTTCTGCAAGTCAAATTCATTTAAAATGCTTATAAAAATTAAAGCAAAAAGTGTAAACTCTAACAGCAATCACATTTGCTCCTCAGCTTTAATTGTTATTTCTGAGATGCTTTGCTCATTATATAACATAGTAGTGCCCTAGAACTTTAAGTATTTGTGTTAACACCCAAGACTCAAAGTTCAAGTTCTCTGAAAATCAGCATTATTCCATACAGCAACATATAAATGAGGCTGATTTAGATAGGACTAAGGTAAATGTAATATTATCTCTATTCTGAAACTACTAAACTTCCCCATCTGGGGAATTCCTTCTATTCTCTTTAGTAAAATAAGGGCTCCCAGTTTAATAAGCCAAAGCCCTACCCCCAGGAACTTGAGCTCAGAAAGCAAAACTAATTGCCCTCATCTGAGCTCCAGAGCTAGGAGAAGGGGAAAGGCTGTGCCTTTTTGCATATGTCCTGCATGCTCACATAGCAGTGTAAAATAAATAAAGCCTTCTCCCAATTAAATACCACCAAGAGACACTCAATTTCTTAAATGCCATTGCTCTTAGCACCAACAACAACACAAAACAGCAGGAAGTCATTGCCCTGGACATCAAAAAAATAATACCAATAGCTCTCGAGGGAATAACTGGGCCGACATGGCAGCCAAAGCTGCAGCCCATTCAAGCCCCTTCTAAGCCTCATTCCTGCACCCCTTCACTTGGCACATGCACCCTCTCATTCCCCACTTAAACAAGAACAAACCTCCCAGCTGAAATTCACTCTTAAACCTAAAAGATGGTCATTTCCTCCCCTCCTCTCGCTTGGCTAATACATCTCCTAGGCCGGCTCACTTCTGACCTCCACTGCCTATTAATCAGCCCTTACATTTGTAAGCTTCTCACCCGGTCGTCCAGACTAGAAGTCTTTCACACCAAACCAGTGGTGATGCGAGGATTTTCAGCTCCGGATTCCTCCCCTCTGCACTGAAAGGAGACAGCCAGAGAGTTTGACGCCCCACCAGGCAGGGCCTACACCCCCTAACAAGCCAGAAGCAGCTACAGAAAATGGACTGCTGTCCCTCAGCATCCCCTTAAGATTAAGGGGTGAGAACTCTGAGCGGGGACCTGAGGCAGGCTAGAACAGGGAGGGGGGAGAGGAAAAAGTAGTGAAGGAGCCCTAAAACAAGGACAGTTACTCAAGGTCAGCAGGCCCTGTGTCCAGGACACACCCTGCCCAAGGGCTGCCCATTTACAGGAGGCCCCCAGCAGCAGCCATTCCGTCTGCAACAAAATGACCCCACCTAAGTGAGTCATCGGTAGAGAAGGGTGGAGCCAACTGACCACCCAAACAGGCTACTTACCACCAGGCACTGCCCTGGAGAGAAGGAAGGGGAGGGAAGTAAGTAAAGCTAATCCATAGAAGCAAATGGCCCCACATTACCTACTGCCTCTTGGCCTGCATCTTCCTTTACTTGCAAGAGTGCCTGCATACCCCTTTCTTTGATGTCTACTTAATTAATTTCTTACCTACTTGCTCTTGGGGGACGTCTGTACATGGACACACATCGTACACCAGTCTGAAATAGGTGGACGGGCCAAGATTTTTTTTAAAGTAACAGAACAAATGTTGGCCTTTATGTTTCCATGAATGTAAATTTAATGCATTAAGTCAGCTGTTACAAAGGTCACCCATTTTTATTGATTTAAGTAATTTTATTAAAAGTGTATCAAATTAGAAAAAAAAAAAAAACCTCAGCGGGGAAGTAGCAAAGGTCAGTTCAGCTCACAGCCCCCTGGCTGCGATAGTCTCGTGGCCTCACGCAAGGATGTGGGAAAGGTGGAGGGGTGCGTGGTTCCTAGGTGAGCAGGAAGCATCCTGCAGAGCCTCTCCTCCCAGCTAACGGGCTGCCTTTCTCTCCTCAGCACCGCCTTAAAAGGTTGCACAGAGGAACCTGGCAAAAATGATCCCATCTCTTGGTCATGATTAGCTACGGGGTAAAAGGTGACCAGGGGCCAAGTGCAGGGCAGCCCCTCAGGTATGGGGAGGAGAGTTTAGTGGACCAGGCCAAGGGGCCAGCGGGCGAGCGACCAAGGCCACAGCCAAAGGCTCACAAGGCCCCAGGCTTTGGACTGGAGCAGGGCAGGGCCTGGGCCTTGTGGGGACAGAATGCCGGGCGCAGCTGGTGGGAGACGCAGAGCAGGGGTTGTGAGAGCAAAAAGGCTTCCCCGTCCTCGGTGTTCAGAATAAGTCATCGGGAATCCCTTCTCTCCGGAAATCCCTTTAATTCTTGACAGTTACAAACAAAAGGGGATATCGGTTTCTCAAGAACTGCCCATCCCTTGGCAGGCTTTCCCTGTTACAAGGGTTCTTACTGAAGGTTCCTGGGGCTGAGCTGCACACACTGGGGTGACAGATAAATTTCCAGGAGGCGTTTTGCAGAGTTGCATGCCTGGCAGCAGGGCCATGTATCCTGCCAGAGTCACTCTGCCTGTAATCTTTTTTTCATTATTGTTTTCTGCTTAAATCTGTGGTTGCCGCATGGGCGGCCCTGACATGGCAGCGCGGCTAAATGTCTTCCCGGGAGTCATCATCTTGCCTTTTAGTAGGACTGGGCCCAGGGGTGGAGATGGGTGGCGGGTAGGGAGGAGACATGGGCGGCCCCATTTCCTCAGCCGCTACCCCAGGCCTGAGACCAGCGAGGGCATGTCCCGCGGGGAGAAGAGGAAGGAGCCAACGCCACCTGGGTCTGCCTGTGCGGGGTCCGTCAGCCCCCCTCTCCTGACTGTCCTGATTCTTGGGGAGCCCTCTTGTTTGGGTTCCCCCCGAAGCAGACTCTGAGACAAGGATTCACGCACAAGTAGGAGACACCGTAGGGGAGAGAGAGGGGGTGAGGCAGGGCGGGGAGGAAGGCAATGAAGGGGCACCTTCACGCCAGGTCCCTCCTGCACCCGCAGTGGAGCCCCCTGGGGACCGCTGGGCCGGCCGAGCGCGCACCTCTGAGGCCGCAGCACGGGAGGAGGAAGCTGGGGTATCGGTTCAGCCGCCAGTTCCCGGCGGTCTTGGCCGAGGGCGGCTCCTGGGACCCGACTCTCGCGCCCCGGCTCCCCTGCGCCGCCCGCGGGTGCGCAGCGCCCTGGAGGCCGCCCTGTTCTCAGCGGGCGCCGCGCGAGGAGGGGCGCGGCCGGGAGCCCGGAGCCGAGCCGGGCGGGCAGCCCGTTCCTGCCGCTGGTCACCCCGGCCGCGGGGGCGGGGGTGGGTGGGGGTGGCACGGGCCCCGGGCGCCTTGCTGAGCTGACGGGGCCTGGCCTCTGCCCCCGCGGGACGCCTGCGTGCCCTGACAGCCACTCCGGCCGAGGCGCAGCCGGGGATATTCACTTTGGGGAAGAGGGACAGCACCTGCCGGATCTTTTCCGGGGCCGTCGGCGCCTCTGTTTGCCTGGGGACAGCAGACCCGCCTCCCGTGGCCGAGGGGTCGGCGGGGGCGCGGCGGGCTCCGGCCGGCACGTGTGCGGGAGGACAGCGCGACGTCCTCCGCTCTCTCCTCGGCGCGCGTGGGTCCTGGCCGCGAGGAGCTCCCTGCGCTCCCGGTTCCTTTTCCCTCGCGTTTAGAAGCGTCCCTGTAGCCGGCTTCCTCGGGGGAACCACAGACAGACGGACAGACGGCACCGCGGCCCGCGCGCCCCGATCGGGACCGGGACTCCCTGCCCGCCCTGCTCTGCCGGGGGTCCTGGGAGCAGGGCCGGGGGGCGCGGCCTCGGCGCGAGTCTGTGGGGGCGAGGAGGGGCGGGGGGCGCGGGGGTGCACACGAAGGGCCCAGGAGCCGGGGGACCAGCCGCGGCGCCCAGGACGGTTCTGTTTCGTTTTGTTTTTCCCCCTGCAGGTTGAGGAGGCTTTCCCTCTCTCTCTGCCTCTCTCTCCAAGTGCTCGGTTCCGTTCTCTCCATCCTGGGTCTCTATGTGCATCTGTTTCTCTGCCTGTGCTTCTCTCTATCTCCCTGCATGTCTCTGTGCCTCTGTCTCCAAATGTCTCAGAGTCTTGGTGCTGCTCTGGGTCTCTGTGTGTCTCTGCCTCTCCCGTCTCTTTGTGACACACACACGTCTCTCTCTCTCTCTCTCTCTCTCTCTCTCTCTCTCTCTCTCTCTCTCTCTCTCTCTCTCTCTCTCTCTCTCTCTCTCTCTCCCTCTCTCTCCCTCTCTCTCCCTCTCCTCTCTCCCTATATCCCCCCACCTGTCTCGGTCTCTCTCTGCTAATTCTTTCTCCTTCTTGCTTGGTCTGGCTCTATCTGTCTGTATGTCTGTCTGTCTGTCTCTCTCTTTCTGTCTGGCTGTCTCCTGCCCCAACTGGAGACCCTGGGACAGGAATGGCCCAATTACTTCCTGGGGGGACCTGGCGCCCATCCATCCCGTCCCAGCCCCTGCCTCACCGCCCCTCAGCCACGATGGGCCCATCCATCCCAGTCACCCCCTCCCTGCCCCTGTCCCTCACTGTCCCCCACCACACGGGTCTGTTCAGAGTGTTGCCGAGCAGCGCCACACCCAGCTGGGCCAAACCCCGCAGGACAACCCCAAAACGGCCTGGAAAAACATTTAGAGACAGAGACACAGAGACATGCCGGGAGATACAGACAAGGCAGAGAAACAGATGCACAGAAACAGAAAGCCTGGAAGATCTTCGTATTAGAGAACCTTACATTTGGGACTCATGTATATTTGAGCAAAGGTGGCAGAGATGGCTTAATTGTGGATTGTAGAGTATTTTGTTTAATGGCTTGCATGCAAATCCTAGATATCTCTCGGCACTGGAAAGTGTTTGAACCTCAAAAAGCAGCCTCCACCAGCACGGTGACCTCAGGTTGTACCTGAGGCTGGGGCAGGGGCCTTAGCGGAACTTTTGCAAGATGTCTACCCGCTGCGACCGTCTCCCCTCCCTGTCTTAGCAAACCCTGCATCTGTGAGCCCACAGAAAGCAAACGAAACAGCGCTGGCGTCTGTACAACGTGGGAGGGGATGCAGTGGGGGTGGCCAGGCATGATCTCCGCTCACCTCCAGCCCTGGAGGGGGAAGCTTGGGGGTTTCAGTGCATCCTCCAAGGGGCTTGTTCGTACACCAGCCTCGCTCACAATAGCCCCAAACAGCTCAGCAGGAGAGTGGGTGGCCACAGAATGGACGGGCCGGAGCAAGCTGCTGGGGTGATGGAAATACTCAGCCCCTCCGTGGGTTACATGCTATACATGTAACCAGATGTTATACACAGGTATAAACATCTGTCAAAACTCATCAGACTGAACCTTTAAGATTGATTTTATTATATGCAAATTCTAACTCAAGAAAAAAAGTAAGCTGCCAATTAAAAAAGAAAGAAAAAGAAAAAAGTGGAGGGAGCAGGAGGAATTTCTCCAGAAAAAGAAGGATGTGGCCTGGTTTCTCAAGGTCCCCTCAGGGGAAACTGAGGCACCATCAAACCTGAAAGCAGGCCCCTGAGCGCAGAGGCCTACTGCTCAGCTCCCGAGGCTGCTGGGGTGAGGGGTGGGGGGAACCCTGAGCCCCTCAGTGACTGTTTTGCAGCCGAGCTCCCAGTCCTGGGCGCGTGTGCCCTGTGGACAGAGTGTCCCGGGTTTCAAGAGAAGCCACCGACCCTGGTTTTCATGTGCAGGCTTCCTGCTTCTTATGTTGGCAACTAATCCCTAACTCTCAAAACACTGAGGGGACCTCGCAAAATGCACTAGCCCTGTTCCAGCTTCCCACCTTATTCTTAAACGTCTGGTTTTGGAGTGTTTCAGATGAGGGCCGGCCCCCCACATGCCTTGGTCTGACTCAGGAAGGAATCACAGGACACACCTGTGAGGTATGGTTGGTGCCGTGGCTGTAGGAAAAAGTCACTCCAGGAAGACTCCCAACAGGGAACGTCCTTTTTGTCAGATTAAAAGTGTTCTTTTGTGGATTAATTTTTCTGTGAACTGGGAAAGGGGTTGTCAAGATTCAAGTGCAGCTGTGAAATGCCAGGCCCGACACCCCTGTGTGGGAAACCCCCTCTGGTGGGGGGGCTCTCTGCGGGGACACAGGCCCTGCCTACTTCGGAGACACCCTGACGTTTGCCTCCGCAGCTCAGGTGCCTGCACTTACCGACTTCCCCAACCCCCACCCCCGGGCCACGGGCTGGCTCTCCTGGGCTGGCAGAGAATCTGCCAGGAGAATCCACCCCAGCTTGTGCTGGCTGAGGCAGGATGCTTTCCGTCGCCCCCTCCTGGGAGAGGGTCTTGTCCCATTTGCTATGAAGAAACTGAGACCCTCAGTTTACCCCAATTGTACTACTGGCCAATGGCAAGGCCAGGGTCCTGCACCGCTCGGACCCGCCCTCTCTGGTTTGAGGGCAGAGTTTGCTTCAAAAGACAGCTGCAATCTGTTTATTCCACTCTGACCCTGCAGGAGGGCTCGCCACCCTCATTTTACTGGTGGGGAAACTGAGGCTCGGTGAGATGAAGTGACGTGACCTGAGTCACAGGGCTGGGGGTCATATGTGGGTCTGCGGCGCCAAGCCGGCTGGGAGGTGTGACTCCGCGCTTGCAACCCCCGGCAGCGAGCCCGAGGCGCTTCAGGCCACTGGTCGGCACTGAGCGCGGGCGCCCTGATTTCTGAAACTGTCAGAAGTTGGCGGTGAAAGTCACTCACAGCTGCCTTCTACCCTCGCCTGATGAAAAAGAGAAAAAGACCCAACCTCTTCCAGAGGCCTCGGGACCTTTGGGAACAAAAGGAGCCGCAGCAGCAGAGGCAGAGCTCCCCCCCACCCCAGCTAATGGGGTGAATTAGGGGACTCACCCCTACCCTGAGGGGCCCCACGCTTCTGTGCTTTATGGGAGTATCTTTTTTTTTTTTTTTTGCATTTTTATGTTGTGAAATATAACATATATACAAAAAAAAACAATAAATTTCAAAGTGCATTGTAACAAGTAGTTATATAACAGATTTCAGAGTCTGGGGTGGGTTACAGTTCCGCAATTTTAAGTTTTACCTTCTATCTCCTCCATGGCACTGGGTCAATATAATGATTCAGCAGTTATCCTCATTTGTTAAATCCTGTCTTCTCTGTTATAAGCCGGTTCGAGGATTTACCTGGCCAAGGACCCATCTGGAGGTTATAGGCTTCTGGAAAGTAATCCTAGTGCGTGGAACCCTTGGAGAATCTCAGCTTATGCCCTAGGTGTTGTTTTAGGATTGGCAGGAATAGTTTTGGTTGGGGTTTGGCAAACCACAGTAAATAGCAATATCTAGCTAAGCTTGCATAAGCGTGACCTCCAGAGTAGCCTCTCAATATATTATTTGAACTCTCTCGGCCACTGATACCTTATTTGTTACACTTCTTTCCGCCCTTTTGATCAGAAAGGCATTGTCCATCCCACGGTGCCAGGGCCAGGCTTACCCACGGGACTATGTCCAAGTCCCCTCCCCCACCGTCAGAGCAGTGGCTGTAACTTCAGCTGCTACCAAAAGCCATCTCCACCCCTTCCAAGCAGCTGTGGGCGGGGAGACGGGCCTGCCAAGCCCTTTGGGTGTGTGTAATACATGGGTCGATACCTGAAGGGACTTTGCTGGGGGAACCGCTGCAGGGAGCTGGTGACACCTAAGACTCCTGTTGCATCTTGCTCTCTCCCTGACGCTCAGCGGTGGCCCAGGCATTTGTGCTGCTACAGGTGTCACATCAGACAACTGAGGAGCTGCAGATGGTGTTGGAACAATAAAAGGAAAAGCCATGGGCTGAGGACTGTCGGGCAGAACAAATAGATTATGTGGGTCAGAGGCTACCAGGTGCCTGAGTGTGAATGGCCTTTGAAGAGTGCCAGGAACAACCCAAATGGCCCTCGGTGGGAGAATGGATGAGCCGACTGCATCCGTGCTGTGGAATGTCCCTCAGCAATAAAAAGGAACAACTTGGCATTGTGCTCAGCATGATGCAGAGTAAAAGTCAATCCTGAGGGGTTATACACTGTATGATTCCATTTATATAACGGTCTCAAAATGACACCATTAGAGTGATGAGGGGCAGGTCGATAGTTTCCAGGGATTACGGTTGGGGGAACCTGTGACTCTGAAAAGGGAGCAGGAGCAAGTTCCTTTGTGGTGATGGAACAATTCTGTATCTTGCTTATGGTGGTGGTTACACAAATCTGTACATGTGATGAAATTTCATAGAACTATAAACACACACACACAAATAAGTGCATATAAAAGCTGGTGAAATGTAAATGATGTCTGTGGTTTAGCTAATAGTATCGTACCAATGTTGAGTTCCCAGCCTTGGTAATTGTACTTAGTTAAGTCAAATGTTATCATGGAAGAAGCTGGGTGAAGGGCATGTGGGACTTCTCTGTATGCTATTTTTGCAACTTCAGGGTGAGTCTCAAATTACTTCAAAATAAAGTTAAATTCATTTTTTTTTTAAAGCCCGTGTAAGGAAGTTAGGAGAAATAATTTCTGGATCATCTAATGTTCTGAATTATCTCTACCATCTTTCCCTTCCAACTGTGTGCTTTCCATTTGTGTATAATGCTGTGATACAATTTCATTTGCTTCTGTGGCCCACACAATCATTTTTCCCAATTCTTTCTCTCTCTATCGTTGTCATCGTTATCGTCGCGCTCCCCATCCTCCTCATCACGTTCCGTCCTGCCTTTCACTGACCTCATTCATTTCCCAAATCAATGACCCAGATCTATAATAGACTGGGGGAGGGGCGGGGGTGGGCAGGAAGGGGACACGAGACCATTAGACTGTCAGCTCCAGAGGAACATGTCTGGGACGGCTTTTTTGTTGGTTTTGGTGGCTTATTTTTTAATTTATTCTTACCTTTGCCTCCCTAGGACAGTGTCTGAAATGATCATTGAATGTGTGTTGAATGTATGTGTTTGGATCCAGAGATATGTGGCCATGTGACATGCACATTAAGCTACAGGATATACGTGTGTCCTTTTCTTGGTTACATCCAGATATTTGAATATTTGGAGACAGAACACAGTTTTATGTTAAGGGGGGCAGGGGAACAATATTTTAGGGTATATAATGCACCGTGGGCCTCTTCCCAGCCCATCTCTGCCCCGCTGACTGGAGGCAACCACTTTCCTGTGTCTATCACTAAAGACTGGTTCTTGTCTTTTCCTAAACTTTCTATAAATGGAACCCTATAGTACGTACTCTGTCCTGTTTGGTTTGGGGGCTCATCCTTAAGTTTATGAGATTCATCCTGTTGCTGCATCTACCAACACAACCACTCTTTTTATTGCCGAGTAGCTTACCATTGTATGACTATTCCACAACCCGTTTATCCATAAAGCTCTTGATGGATGTTGGCACTCTTTCCATTTTAGGGCTACTATGAACACAGCTGCTATGAACATTAATGTGACATCTTCTCATGGATGTATTTTCATTTCTCTTAGGTAAGTACCTAGGGGAGTGGTTGCAGGGTGATAGGGTAGATATTCATTTAACATTATAAGAAGCTGCCAGACCCTGTTCCAAAGTGGTTGCCCCATTTTACTACTCCCATCAGAAATTGAGAGAGTTCCAGTCCCTCCACATCTTCGTGCTCCCTGATATTGGATGAAGTGAGCTCTCTTAATACATTAGGAAGCACATTGTCATGTGCTACTTAGTTATAGAAAGTAGCACATGTGCCATTTAGTGATAGAAAAACTCCTTTTGGGTGTTGGAAAACAGTGCTTTTCCCAAAGTGGGTTGACTTCAAGTGTTTGGTTTCAAGGAAGGCATTGAGTCTCTTGGAAGTGGACGAAGCTTCTCTGTCTCTGGACATCTGGGTCTCCATTTTCCCATGTTAAGAGCCCATCTCAGTGCCTCTTAACTATTGAACTAAATAATGTTTCAGTAGCTAAGAAATTTCAAGTAGAGTTGAGAGGTCATTCTGGAGGTTGCTCTTATATAAGCTTCAGCCAGATATTGCAAATTGCTACAGTATGCCAAGCCCCAACCAACGGTATTCCTGAAAACCCTAGGGAGTGTCTTGAGCTCTGTTTAAGTCTCTTTGAAAACTTTTCTTAGTAAGTTTATTTTTCTGGAAACTTAAGGCCTCCAGATTAATCCTATGCTAGATAAACTCTGAAACCCAGAAGTAGCAGTCTATCCAAGAACACCAACCAGTTTTATTCCCTACCCCACGAGGTCAATACTCCTTTCCAGCATGAAAAAGTTAAAATGGTCATTGCCCAGATATCTTTGAAGATTGAAAGGTAAAATGAGGAGGGAAGAGGGGCAACTGAGAAATTAGATTTAACCAGTGACTGTGACTACTGACTCATTATATAGATATTTCTTTTTAGTATCTGGTGTTTTATAATAGCCAGAAGGAAATACCTGAAATGGGACAACCACTTTGGAACATGATCCAGCAGTCTTGATCTTTGATGATGATTATATAACTATATAGCAAAAAAAAAAAAAAAAAAGTCTGTTGCCTGTGTTTGGTATGGATCTGCTTTTGGATGTTTTGTTCTGTTCCACTGATCTATGTACCTGTTTCTGACAATACTTCACCATCTCAGTTAACCTATCTCTATTGTAAATCTTGAAGTCATGTAGCATGCAATGCAAGAGGGAGGGGTAAGGTATATAGGATGTTTGGGTTTTTCTTTTTATTTCTTTTTCTGGAGTAATGCAAACATTCTGAAAATTATCATGGTGATGAATGCACAGCTATGTGATGATACCGTGAGCCACTGATTGTATACTGTGTATGAATTGTATGGTGTGTGAATATAACTCATTAAAATTACATTAAAAAAAGAGCCTATCTCAGTAGGGTGAGGCTTTGGAGGCTGGCTTGCAGGAGGTGGCAGGCTCTTGTGGACTGGTGGGTAGTGGGGGGTGGGGCTCATGAAGGGTTTCTGTGCTGGTTTGAATCTGTTGTGTACCCCAGAAAAGCCATGTCCTTTAATCCTCATTCAATATTGCTGGGTGGAAGCTTTTTGATTATGTTGTTTCCATGGAGATGTGACCCACACAATTGTGGGTGTTAGTGTTTGATTAGATGGTTTCCATGGAGATGTGTCTCTACCCATTCAAGGTGGGGTTGCTTACTGGAGTCCTTGAAGAGGGAACCATTTTGGAAAAAACTTCAGAGCCACCAGAGCTGACAGAGCCCACAGAGCCAGAGGCTGTTGGAGACGAAGAAAGAAAACACCCTGGCGGAACTGTTGAAGAAGCCTGGAGAGAAAGCTAGCAGATGTTGCCGGGTGCCTTTCCAGTTGAGAGAGAAACCCTGAACATCATCGGCCTTCTTGAACCAAGATATCTTACCCTGGATGCCTTAATTTGGACATTTTCATGGCCTTAGAACATGTAAACTTGCAACTTACTAAATTCTCCCTTTTAAAAGCTGTTCCATTTCTGGTATATCACATTCCAGCAGCTTTAGCACACTAGAGCAGTCTCCAGTTGGGAGAAGGGGTGCCGAGGCTGTGCTGCCCATGTGGCCAGGGCAGAGGTGGTGCCGGGAGCCCTCAGGGACCCTCGGGACTCTCGGACTCACCCCACCAGCTCCCTACCATTCTTGAACAAATAATGCAGGTTTTTGACTGGAGCACAGACTGCAAAACCAAACCAAATGACCATCACAGGATTCCCTCCCCTGCCTCACCTCAGTGTTCTGCATCTGAAAAGAGCTTACCCAGATTCAGCCGTGGGCTGGGGAGCCGGACAGGGCCCCGGTCTGTCAAGCCATGAAACAGCTTTGCAGTGGCAGTGCCACTCTGGGTGGCATTCCAGGGAGAGAGCAGGCACCCAAGTCCAGGGCTCCTGTCTGGCTGGGCCCATCGCTCTCCTCGGCTGAGCCTCCGGGTTCTGCATCGGTAAAACAGGCATCACGTTCCCCCTTGTATTTGAACGCGACAGTGTACAGGGAGGTCCTGACAGGTGACCCAGCCCCTCTAAGTGGTGCGTCCCCACCCACCTCCAGGAGCCTGGCCACCTAGCTTCTCTGCTACAGAAATAAGTTTCACAAGGGCAAGCCTCAATTTCAAGGGCTTGATCCATTTTCTCAAACTCTCTCCCTAATGTTTGAGAGAGTATCAGGGGTTTCCCAGACATGAAAATTTAGTATTTCCATATTTTTTCTGTAGTCCCACAAGTGATTCTAGCAATACTTTTAAATTATCAGCCCACCATAGTCTGGGATGTCTCTAGGTATTATATTAAGCTATATAGAATTGCAAGGTTTCATTCCCATTCTGGGTTCCATGTGTTTGGGTTGTTTAAATGAGCTATCCACACAGGTTGATTTAGATTGTGTGCTACAGAAAATTTGGTTTCTAGACATAATAAACCTCTCTGCCTTTGCTGAAGCTCTAGAATACACACACTGTCATCTTGTGCCCTGAATTCTGATTTACCTTGGTCCCAACCAGACCAGCTTCATTTTTATCTCCAATTGAGGACTGATCTCTTTTTTGGTTACTTTAACTATTACTGTGTGTAGCAATACTGACTTTCAGTGCTGCAGAACTCCAGCTCTGAGTCTCAGGTGTCACAGAGGTACCCAAAGTTCCAGGGAAATACCAGCTTATACACAAATAGCTCAGTGTCTCAGAATCTGGAAATATACTTACAACTTTAGATTAAGTGCAGCTGCTAATAAGGACTTACAATCCAGGCTCCAATTTTCTTATAAGTATTTTCTGAAAGAGACCGTAGCATATTTGTTCCTTTGTTTTGTATTATTTTGCATAACATATTGTCCCCAAGGTTCATTCGGTTCATTGTGTGCCTCATGATGTCATTTCTTTTTGTAGCTGCACAGTATTCCATCATATTTATATATATGTCACAGTTCACCTTTTGGCTTCTCATTGTACCCTTCAGCCCCCTCCATCTATTAGGCATCATGGATAACGTCCAAAATAAGCAATCCATGTCTTATAATATCCTCATTTGGTTGTACAGTCAGCAACACTTTCAATTATAGATGATTTTCATTTGTCCAAAGAGACAAGAACCAATAAACACAGCCTCACCAAATATCAAATCAAAACCTCCCCTAATCTCTTATCCCACCCCACTCCAATTTTTGCCCCGGTATTGCTGTGATTCTTTTGCAGTCTTCCTGTTAACTATGGAACTTAGCATGCAATAGCAGTTTTCCCCCTATACCCCTCTATTATCAACTGTTTGTATGAGTTCAGACCTTTGAAGGAGTTCATGTGAGAACTTATTTATAACTGGAGAGTTAATCATTGGGATACATGGCGCTGTACATCCCCTTTCAATCATATTCACCTTCAATGTGGTAGTGTTACTTATAACCCCACTAATTAGTTACCGTCACTTTTATCTGTTCTCTTATATTTAAGCTCATCCTCATTGGGTAGCCTTCCCCTCACCTCTACTTCGGTGAACCTCTAGGTCTGCTATATTCTACAGTGTAACCTCTGAGATTACCAGAGTCATAATAAATGGAATTATACAGCATCTGTCCTTCTGTGTCTGATTATTTCACTCAGCATTGTGTCCTCAGGGTTCATCCATGGTGTCATGTGCTTCAGGATGTCATTTGTTTCACTGCTGTATAATATTCCATTGTATGTATATACCACATTTTGTTGATCCACTCTTCTGTGGATGGGCACTTGGATGAACACTGGTGTGCAAATATCTGGTCGTGTCACTGCTTTGAGCTCTTCTGGGTATATACCAAGTCATGGTATTGCCAGGTCACAGGGCAGCTCAATATTTAGTTTTCTGAGGAGCCGCCGAATTGTCACTGGCATTTGGGGACCTGTTTGTTAGAGCAGCTAACATAACCTTGTCTTGTGCATCGTAAAATGCATTTCTTCCTGTAAGTCACTGTATTAGTTTGTTAAGCTGCTGGACAGCAATATACCAAAATGGAAAAGCTTTTAAAAAGGGAACATATTATGTTACAGGTTTACAGTTCTAAGGCTGTGAAAATGGCACCAAGAAGTTACCTTCACTCAAGAAAGGCTGATGCCATCTGGAACACCTCTGTCAGCTGGGAAGGCATGTGGCTGGCATCTGCTGGCTCCTTGCTCCTGGACTCCATTGCTTTTAGCCTCTGTTTTCTCTCTAAGCCTCTGTGAGCCATCACTTAGCTCATCCAAGACAAAATTCTGCGTTCTGGCTTGCTTAGCATCTCAAGGGAAGGCACATGGTGACATCTGCCGGGCTCTGCATTTTCAAATGTTCATGTGTAGGCATCTGTTCTCTCTGTCAGCACTCCAAGCATCTCCAAACATCTGTGTCTCTGTCAGCTTTGAAGCACCTGTTCTCCAAGCACCTGCATCTGAGAGTTCTCCAAAATGTTTCCCCTTTTAAAGGAGTCTAGTAAACTAATCAAGACCTACCTTGAATGGGTGGAGTTGTATCTCCACCTAATCAAAAGGCCACAGCCACAGTAGGCTGTGTCACATCTCCATGGAAGTAATCTCACCAAAAATCCACACACACAACTTGGAGATAATCTAATCAAAAGTGTTTCCACCCTACGATACTGAATGAGGATTGAAGAACATAGCTTTCCTTGGATACACAACCCTTTCAAATTGGCACAGTCACATTAAAAAATGTATGGAAAAAGATGAATCTACCCCAAAGCCCTCACTTTTCAGATGGAGGAAATGAATGTCAGAGCTACCTTCGGTCTCTTGAATGAACTGGCACCAAACTCTGCCTCGGTGGGCAGTGAATGTCAGGAGGCCCCGGGTCAGCTTTCTTCACCACGGAATCGCGCACAGCTGCTGGGCAGCCTGCAGCCTCTTGGCATAGTGCTCATCCCACCTTCCTGAGCCGCCCCGGGCCACGGACCTAAAGTTTGTGCTTGACTACTCTGGGCCTCCCTGCCCGGCGCCTCCACCCACAGCTCGGGGACAGGAAAGGTGAACTCTGGCTGGCCCTGCTGAGCCAGCTCTACCTGGCTCGTCCGCAGCCTCTGTGGTTAACATCTCCCCAGCACATGGCAGACTTTCTCTGAACCAAGGCAAGGGATTCTGAGAACCCAGCAGAGCCGCGTCTCTGCCGTCGTAGACAAGGGGCATTGCGTGCACACATAAGGGCACATACCCAGGAGTACACTGAGTATTGGTGCTGGCCACAGAGGATGGAAAGACACACACGTGGGCTGCTGCCTCGGCTCCAGTGATGGACAGAGCCTGCTGCCCGCCTGGAGCTTGAGGCCACCCCAAATCCTGCGGGCCACGGGCAGCTGCTGGTGCATGCTTTCCAGACCACATGGGGTTCTTGGGCATGTGAACTCATGCAGGTGACAGCAAGGCACAGTGCCCAGCATCTAGCAGGCTTGATTCTACTTGCAGTAGCCCTCTGAGGTGGCCACGTTTGGCATTCCCCACCCCACCCCATCTTACAGATGAGGGAACGGAGACTCCCTGAGCTTACCTGTCTTGCTCAAAGCCCCATCTTAACTTGGCAGAGACTGGCACCCAGAGGGCGGAATCAGACAATGGGGCCATGCCACTCATGCATGACACACGGGCACTAAAACCTCTCCTGAATATACTGGGTGCCATGTCAGCAACACTGGGATTTGATCAGAAATTGCGTGGGCTCATTCCTCAGGTATGATGTGTGAATGAAAGCAGAGAATGACAGAGGGCCTTAAAAAAAACTTTGGACAGGCTAGGCCTTAATATCTGGGGAGAGAAAGGGGTTTCCTAGCATCCCCTGTCTTCCCACATTCAGGGCTCTCATGGTGATCTGCTCATCTCGGTTTCCTCTGGAAACTGCTCCTGCCCCTGGGCTATCACTTATATTCCACAGGCCCAAGCTCAGTACTCTTTTTTCTTTCTTAACACTTGCTCTTGGAATCCAGCCACCATGATGTAAGGAAGCCCAGGTGTCCTGAAGAGGCCATATGTAGGGGTTCTAGCTGACAGCCCAAGCTAAGGTCTCAGCACCAACCATCAGGTATCTAAGTGCACGAAACTTCAGATGATTCTAGTTCCCAGCTTTTGAGTCTTCCATCTGAGGCCCGACACATTGCATGGTAGAGGCAAACCATCCCCTCTGTGCCCCGTCTGAATTCCTGACCCACACAATCTATGAGCATAGTAAATGATTGTCTTAGGTCTTAAAGTTTAGGGCAGTTTGTTTTGCAGCTGTAGTAACAGGCACAGAAGGCAAAGTGAAATATAGCAATGGGACCTCCAGAGAGCAGCCCCATGGCAGGAGTCAGGGGGAGCCGTCCAAAGAGCAGCCTGGCCAGCAGTAGCTGGTGACTACTAGGTATACACTGGAGAGCTGGACAGAGGATTCAGCATGTGTGAAGCTTTGGGCTAGGAAAGGGTCTAGCAGGTGGAAGGCCAGCGAGACTGGAGCACAACCCTGAGGTGGCAGAGGGGATGGGGTGGCACAAGGAACCAGCCTTCACTATGAGGGCATGAAGGAGGAGCCTTGGTAGGATCTGCTTCCAAGTGAGGGGGTCAGAAGAATGAGGCCCCCTGAGGAGGTGACATCCACTGCAGCCTGACAGACTCTGTCGTTGCCCGGCCATTCCTTTGTTCCTTAAACATCCCTTCGTCTGAGAGACTCAGGAGTGGGTACTGCTGCCAGGCTGCTCACTGAATTACAGCCAGGAGGGTGTCATGCCCTCAGGAGCCTTCTGGGTTCCCACCAGATGATGCTGACGTCAGCCTTCAAGCCTGGGGGATGACTACATTTTGTCAGCTACAACTGACTTACTGGACAGCATAAAGTCCTTATGAGGGACCGGTCCCCCATTAGGGCATGTGCCTGCAGGAAAATGCAACCCTCTTTGTACTGCTGTATGTAAACCACCCCTCAACTCTGTTTCTAGCATTTACTGAGCAGGAAGTGGGAGTGCCTGTTCACCGCAGAGGGAAAGGATGGCTAACTCATGCTGGGCCCGGTTCACCTGCCTTACCTCTGAAGCCTTCTGGGGGCCCTCCTCGCTGAATGGAGAACTTCCTCTGGGTTCTTTTAGCATTTAAACCTTTATTGATGTTTCCAATATAAAAACATGTCTCTTTCATCCCTTTCTGGCAATTCAAGAGACATTTTTTTTTTTTATGTGTCCCCAATACCCATGCAGGGCCGCACCCTTTGAGGATGCTCAACTGAATTTGCTGAAAAGACAAGGGGACAGATATTGAATAAATTCTCCGGGTCAGCACAGCATCCATCTGTTTTCCAGGGCCTTTCATCTTTCTGTGGGAACCTCCCTTCTCATGAATAGATAATGCTTTAGAGAACAGAAGTTTCTGGGGGAAACACACACATCCTTAAAAGGCTAAGAGAGCTGATTGTGGTGAAGGCAGATTACAAATGGAAAGTGAGCTGTCAGTAGCTCCTTTGACAGGGTATTATCTCCTGGGCAATTCTCACTTGTGGGGAGTCAGCAGCTTGGTGGGCCTGGACTAAGGACTCACACACAGGACTGCCCAGGCCTTCTGAAGTGACTTGTAAAATTGTTCCTGTTGACCCCAGGAGCAAGGGAAGATGGCTTTTTGCACATCCTCATTTTCAAGGACTCTGGCTCAACCTTGAGAACTGCAGCTTTCTCCTGCTCATGTAGCAACCCTGCTGGGAGGAGAGGGGTGTGGGAGCTGGGAACATCCCTTCTGTCTGAAGAAGTGGCCCAGGAAGGAAGATGTCTTAGTTTCAGTGCCCCCAGAAGCAGACCCCGAGAGAGAAGATTGTGAGTTGTTTATTTGGGAGGGGGAAAACACTGTTAGGGGAGTGGGGAGGTGAGTCAAGGGAGGGGAGGTGGCCGATGCAGAGGGCATTATCAAGTCAGCTATCACTCTGTCCCGGAAGGGACAGGGTCACCCCTCCCAGGGGCACGGGAGCCAGGGTGTCTACGCACTAGTCACTCCTGCCTCGGGTTGAGAACAGCCCCCAGGAGATGTAATCCCCTTGCACTTTCTGGCTTGCCCAGTCAAGGCCAGCAGAGTAGCTTTCTGGGGCTTGGGAAAAACCCTCAGGTAAAGAGGTGCAGGTAGGGCAGAAGGAAGTCAGAAGGATGTAGGTGAGGAACCAAGCCTGGCTGCTGCACAGGTCTCTGCTCCCGGCTCAGTGGGGGCTGGGAGTGAGTGTGAGGTTGTCCCTGGTCTGGGGAAGTCAGTTTCACCTTCACCAGAAAGACATCTGGGAAGCGGCCAGGCCCTCAGCTCTTTTGATGGCAGAACCAGTGCTGGCAGGGGGTAGGGAGGATTGTAACACAAGGGACTGAAAGTCCCTTGTTGGCTGGGCCTAGGACAGAGGCCTAGGCTAGAGATGGGCTCAAGTACAAATTCTAAGCTGCCACTGGCTCTGTGGTTCTACTTAAGTTAGGGATCCCAACGGCCCCTTTTCTGCTTTGTCATTTAAGACACAGAGCGTGCTCTAATGGCCAGAGAGGCATTAACCACCTCTCATGCCATCCTCACCCTGTGGGCACTTCACCAAACCAAGGATAGACTTGGTGCCGAGAGCAAGACAGAATGTGTGTTTGGCGGGGGGGAGGGGACAAGCCAAGGGGGCCGTTCCCAAAAGAGCCTCTTTGACCGGCAGGCAGGTGGGCTCCCAGGGCAGGACCCTGGAGTTGAGACAGCCCTGGGGCAGATGCCAGGCCTCCAGAAAGCGTTAGAACTGTCCCATGGGACAGTTGGGACAACTTGATCTCCAGGGACTCTTTCAAACTTAAGCATTATCTCAGAAACTTCCTGCAGTTCATCATGTGTTCGGGCTCTAAGTACCGTAAACGTATTACTGCATTTAAGCCACACCACACCCTAAGAAGCAGGTGACTATTTCCAGCATTTTATATATAAAGATAAAGAAACTGAGGTGCCAGAGTTGAGGTCACTTGCCCGGGGTTGGAGAGTTAAGGAAAGGCAGGGTCAGGGTGTGTGCCCTGGGCCAGGCCCGGCAGCAGGGCTGAGGCCACGCAGGTCTCTGCTCCTGGGTGGGAGCAAGGCCCATCAACCACGCCCACCTGGCCGCGCACGGGGCTCCTTGGGCCTGGTCAGCATCCTGCGCCCCCACCCCTGCCCAGGTCTAGAACACGTCAAGCCAGACTCTCAGTTTCACTTTAGTCTTTTATTATAACCATATGGAATGGGATCACTTTGCCAAAAGGATAAATCATTTCTTAAATCAATATGAGTCACAGCATCAAGATGGATAAGCAAAAAGCAATGGGAATTCATGGTACAACTGAATATTGCATAAATCAAATGAATTGTGCCGTTATAAGAAAACATACATGAGGAGTTTTTACATAAATGAGGTCATAAGCCCGTTTATGTGAATTTCAGATTTCTTTTTAACACCATAAAAACAAAGTTTTTGAACACTGAAAGCAGCTGGGGCCTGCGAAGAGGAAGCCGGCTTCCCGGGGCTGTCCTCGGCACCCAGCCTCGTCTCCCCGCTGTTCGCTGCAGAGCCCTTCTGCAGCCTGCCCGGGCCCGCTCTGCACCCCCAGGGGCACAGCCTTGGGGGAGGGCCTGCGGGATGCGGGGCCTCTACACACACTCTCATTCTGGAATGACCCTGGAGGCAGGGTCTTACACAATGATAAAATATAGAAACAAAAATCATAAACTTGGGTCAATTCTGACAGGATTTCCTTAGAGACACATGACTGTGGCTGCGCTTTGTCTGCTGGGTGTGGGTGTCTGTGACAAAGCGGGGCGACGTTCGTTCTTGTTAATGTTGGGCGATCAAACCCCACCTGCGCAGCTTCCTCAGCGCAGCCCCAAGAGGCAATGCACATGGTTCCGGGGGGCACGCGCAGGGCCGGCCGGCCAGGGGGAGTCTGGCCTTACTTTGAAAGTCACAATCATTCTGCAGTGACGTTATTTCTTCCCAGATTGCAGTTAGCACTGAACACTAGCAGGAGATCATTTTTAGAAGAATAATACAGTATGATTAAATGCTTAAAGTGTTAAATGACTCCTTGGCATATACACAAAGGTAAGGCAAAGTAAGTGTGATCGCTTTCACTAACCTGTAACTCTGATATGTAAGATACAGAAATAAATTTTAACTCCGATTTCTAATATGATTAAGGAGGAATGCATGAAACATACCGGGGCATGTATAAAAAAAAAGATGACAGTGGGAATTAATCTAAGTTTTACTTGTATAAAATGTACTTAACTGCTAATAATCCAACCATGAGAGCGTTCCACTGATTACCATATCTATTAAAGAAAAAGGTTTCATATATTCAGGATTTTAAAAATATGCAATTAAATATAAGTATCTGATAAAATAATAAAAAGGAAGGAACATATATCCTTAATAGCACTGGAACTATAAAAATGCAAACAATGCTAAACTATGAAGAATAAAAGTCATTTCAAAAAAAAGATAATACTATAGTTCTCTAATGCTATGAGCTATGGGAATTTGTGGTTGGTATTACCCATGCTTCATGCCTCGTCGTGTGTCCCTTTCCTCAGATGAGGGAGAGAAGTTCTTGGGGGTCACAGAAGCAACACTTTTGAGTGAACCCATCGTTTCTTGCATGGCACCAACACAGAGGCACAGAATGGAGGGGACCCATTCCTCCATGTAGGCAGGGCTGGAAGAAGTTTCCAGGGACTAGGAGACACCCACTGACTGGAGGGACACAGCTGAGAGCTGTTAGCACGATGGTCCCCAGCAGCCTCTTGTGTGGCCAGTGACATTTAGCTACCATGATGACTCTAGCTCTCAAGGCAAATAAAATGCTGGACGTGAGCAGATGACAGTGGCCCAGCCACCGGGGGAGCAGCCATTTTCTGGACCTTGCCTATTTCTGTGCTAGAGCCCCAGTGGGGACAGCTCTACATTTTTCACCTTAGAACAGAAGACCCTGACACCTCAAGATCCAAGTTCTTTGTGAGAAAGTAACCAATGACACCCCACATGGGGGTGAGGCCACTCACTTGTTGAATGGGGAGCCCTGGGGCACAAAGTGCCATCATGGGACACAGACTTGGCAGCAGCTTGCTCAGTGAGCCGCCCCTGCAGGGGGCAGAGAGGACCACTAAGACCCAGAGAGCTTCATCAGTGCACGTGCTGAGCAGCTGTGGAAGGCCAGATGTTCACACTGCTGCCTCAGCAAAAATGAGTCATATCCACCTTAAGTGCCAGGTGTGTTAAGAGGAGACTTCCCTGCTGGAGTTTAAGAACAAATTGTAGAGCTAATTAGAATCCTCTCCGCAGTAGCTGACTCATAAGCTGTCACCATTTTCTTGGAGAGCAGGTGGGGAATCGCGTTATTATCACGTTTGTCTATAGGGAAATACAGTTAGCAGCAGGAGGGAGAAGATGGTGTCTATTCCTTCAGACATAGTTTTCCACGTGTTACCATGAAGTTTCCACTGCCCAGAGGCCCGACAGGCCAGTCACCCACAGGCAAGGGCTGCTCCTTCCAGACAGAGATGAAGTGGGCACAGTTCCTGCCCATTCCTGTTAGAATTCCTGCTCAGGCCAAGGAGAGGAAAAGCATCCTTTTCACGGCCCTTCTCCTTTAAGGAGAGAAACTGCTTATCTGGTGCTTTGTGCTCATCACAGTTTCCTATGCTGTCAGCTGACAAGGGGAGAGTCTCTAACCTGTGCTGAAGACCAGACAGGCATGTCAGATCTGGTCCTTCCCTGGCACTGGGGTCTGGGCTGCAGCTCACAGCTGAGCGCAGGCCCTGTAGCTCCTATATGTGGCTCATGGCAAGGGAAGGGCTGAGCAGAAATGCTGCATCATCCTGGCATCTGGAATGTTCTCCAGGAAGTCCCACTCCCCACAGAAGGGGACACAATTCTCTGTTACTGCTCTCTTAAGGCCAACAGGGGATTCTGGATGGGATAAGCATCGTTTCCTTTTTTCTTTTAATCTTCAGTTGTCAGGTGAATACACCTTGAAACTAGAGAAACTTTATTAGAAAATCAACTGTTTGACAGATGTTTACTCCACAAAGTCAGGGACACATTTTCCAATTCAAGGAATATAATATTCTTGCCACTCCTGAAATCAGTGCAGCAAAGACTGACTTAAAGTGGCCTAGTTTTCTGGCCATGGAATATTCTGTAAGGTGAAGCACGACCATTCAAGGAGAGAGAGTGATGGCCAAAGCCTATTTGGCCTGAGGTTTGGAAATGGATCTTTTAAACAAATAAAAAATCTATCAGCACATTACACCAAAATATGATTCAGAAGTTTGGACTCTGTTTCTAAAGATCTTTACAGTTTCCTGATAAGTCAGTGATGGTTAATTTCCAGTCCTGGAATCTACTAGTTTTAGTTCATTCTATTGCATTTGGATCTGCTGTATGGCTTTCCAAGGTAGGAATGAAGTACACAGATTTTCAAAGAGGAAATTTTCTGGATATCAACCCATTTTTCCTATGCCTGATGCTTTAAGGGAGGGAAGAGTCAAAACCTTTCTCCTCCTTCTAAATGAAATTGATAGAGTTGCCACCTCTTCTTAGTTGGGGAAGGCAGGACAGAGGAAAAGGGATTCTAATTTTGGTTTGGTGTTTCCTGATGGTGAGTATGATATCGGATACCGAACCCAGCTCTAACTCACCACTGGAATGGAGTGGGGGGTAGGTAAGGGCCTGGAAAGCCCTGTTTGCATTCTGGTGAACAGAAGTGGGTGTTGTGGCAACATCTGCTTCATTTGGATTCTCTCTAAAGGTCCCAATAACTGCCCCGATACCAAATGCATGCTGGGATAAAGCACTGGTGTTAGAGAGCTCTCCCCTGGGGAGCCTCAGGCTGGCCGCGGAGCCACCGAGAGTGTGGCTGGGTCCCCGCGAGGCAGGTCCAACTGGGGCACCTTAGTCAGATATCCAGGGGGCTCACAATGGTGAATCCTGAGTCCTTGCTGTTGTTGCTGCTGTCGTCGTCAGGGCTGGAGCTTGGGTTACTGGAGGAAGCCGAGGCTGGGCCCATCAGTGGGTCAGAGAATACCAGTGGGGAGCAGGCCAAGGCCTCGCTTCTCCCAGCTGTAATTCTGAGGGTGCGGAGAGGCTGGGCTTGGCCTGAGAACGGCCCCCTGGGACTCCCTTCATCTTCTTTGGAGACCAGGATGAAGTCGTCTGAACTCCCTCCATCTGTATGACCTGGAGTGTCTGAAGAAGCCTGTGAAATACAGTCAGAGGTACAGGTGGGGGAAAGAAGAAACCGGTAAAGAGCTGAATGGAACACTTCATGGAGAGCTGGGGCACTCGTCTATGTTGTAGCTTAGAAAGAGGCAGTGTTTGGTCCTAATGCTCAGAAGCCCGGCACTCACCAGTAGTGAAGGGCCTGCAGTGACTTGCTGAGCCACTCTGAGGCTGAATGCTTCTCTCCCAGGGGAATGACAGGCCACGAGAGAGGCTGTGTCTGTACTACATGGAGTGCCTGGGCTTGGGAGCCAGCCAGCAGACTATAGGTGGAATCCCTACCAGCCTTGTGTGAGACCTGACCATGCAAATTGCTCTACCTTGTAAAACAAGGATAATGATAGAGTCTGCCTCTCAGTTTGAGCTGCCAGATTTAGAGTGATTTTACTACTTGCTTAAAGGAGAGTTTCAGGAGGGGATACCATATTTCATTTTATATATCTTATAGCTAATTCGCCTTGGGTATGCACATGGGGGTCTCCTGGGACAGTGGTGGTAACTGGTGGATTGAACAAATACAAAAATCAAGAATGGCAATTGTAAAGTGCAAAATGGCATAAAGGGGCTGTTTTTAGAGAGACAGAATTGCTCTAGTCTACAGTTATTTTCCTTTCTTTCTAGGCAATTATGAGTAGCATTTTAATTTTTTAACTAAAGGTCATTTTTTAATTTTTTAAACTCAGGTCAAGGTTCTGGGTTAAGACCAGAGAAGCCCCTGCCTACCCTGGGATGGAAACAAAGCCATAGCTTGACCAAAGAAGTTCACTACCAGCCTGGCAGAAAGAGCCCCTTACCCAGTGCTGCTGTGTATACTCATGCCTGCCTCACCCACCTTGCCTGTGCTCCCCACAGTATGGATGGGTCTGGTGCAGGGGTCTGAAGTCTAACAAGATGCATGGAGGTATTTGGCTAGAAGTTCCCTCTGGTCTTATGGGCCTCAGAATGGCATGGCCGAGGCCATCTGTGGGCTGTGGGCAGAGCCTAGAAGGGGAGTAAGCAGCACTTCTGAGGGAAATCTGGCCTCAAGCTCTGATTAAAAGGTCCCTCTCTAAACTTCAGTGTCATCTTCCTTGGTGACATGGGGGTAGAGGGGTGATATATCCCAATAATGGCTCAGATGCCTTCCACCTCTGACAACTCTGAGCAACCTTTAACATGCTCAATTGAAGCATAAAAACAGAATTTACTTTTAAGTTTGAGATGTTGAAACAAAAGGTCTTGAATTTCGTCAAGTTTTAAAGCTGTTTACTTTCTATTAACCCACTAATTCTAACAAAACTGAAGAGATAAGAAGAGCAAGCCCCTCTGGCAGACAGGGACGTAACCCCAAATGTCACTAGGGTGGTTTAGAGGAGAAAGATCATCCTTTCTCTGATTTGGAGAGAAAGAAATAAAATTGTATCCCCATTATTTTCCCTAAGGGGCTAACTTGGTCATAACCATGTTGCCTTTTGGGAGCTAAAAATGACCTTTGGGTGGGGGGTTTCCTCCCTATACATATGCATGTGAGATGCATTTAAAGATGCTGGTAAATGAACACATGATCTCAAGTTCAATCTTCTACTTGCAAAGTTTGGACACTGTTCACATGACTGTTGTCTTGCATTGAAAAACTCTAAAAGCCTCACACCAGCACAGCTGTCTGTGGCTAGAATGCAACTTGGTAGAGCCTATCTTAGGTTGAAAGTAAAAGAGCATGTTTGGTTGATTCTAGTTTTAGAGTGATATCTCTAATATAGAAATACCATGATAACCTACTCTCCTTTAGCTCATATTGAAGACATTAGCAAGCTTATGGATAGGAGAAATACTTTCAAAACCTGTGGCCAGAAATAAGGATAGCTCCAGCTATTACTCTAATTACCAGGCATGTATCTAGAAAAAGTAGTGAAGCCAAGTTGTAAAGTACAGATAAAATGTTTTCTCTGGAGACAAGAGTCAAAGATCAGCTTAGACAAAGCCCGTTAGAGTTGACAGGGTCTTAGCAACACCTTCTTTAAATGGCCACATGTGACTAGTGTCTACATTATTGGACAATGCAGTTATAGACTACATAGATAAAAGCAGGGTGTCCACGTACAGTAAGACATGGAATATGGGCTGGTTGACTAATGGATCCAGGGCCCTGCAATCCCTACCTTCTTCTGCAGTGGGTTTGAGTTAGTTCATCAAATATCTCCTGAAGGAGTGTGTGAAAGACACACTATGGAAGGGAGGTACAAAGCCTGACTCTTTTCATGACACACATTTTCAAATTTCTGATGTTTTCGGAGTTGGAGATAAGATTTACAAATCTAACAGAGAGAACAATGTTAGTCATGTTACCACCAATGTTCCAGGGTAAGGGGTAGGGCAGGACATGTGCATTCCCCTAAAGGAAGCACTCCATTCGAAGTTCCTGATGGGAAAGGGCACTGGCAGGAATACCATGAGTCCTCTGCTTTAAGGCTGGTGAATCTGATCCCTCTCCACCATCCTTTAGACGTACTTGAATGACTAACCAAGAAAGCAAAGAGAATCCATTTCTAAGTTAGGAATGACCTGAGGCAAAAGAGGCCTCCTACAGACCCAATATGTGGTGATTACATCTTTAAAAAATGTCAAAAAAGCCTGTCTAGCACTGCTCTCTCAATCCTGGGTCATCCATAAATGGGAGCTCCACGATGGCAGGGGCTACATATTCCACAGCCCTGGATATCCAGAACCTGGCATGGTAGACCCTCACAACATGTTTGGAAGGAAGGAGTGAAAGGCCTTCAAAATTCCTGCTTGGCACACTTGAGATGCATGTTCTTAGCTGTAGCATTCTCTGGTGCCCCTCCAACCACACCCTACCCTCTCCCTCTCCCTAGGAGCAGTGAGAAAGAAAATTCATCAAGCTCTGAGCCCTGGTGACAGCCCCAAGGCTTGGGATATAGGTTCCTACAGGAAGAAGGTGTGTCAGGGCTTTCCTGGCTGAGTAGATCCTTGGCTCCCTTATCAGTCCAGTCCAGAACCTTGGCCATTGCAGTGGAAGGCCCCAGACACTTGGCTTGTTTGTATGACTTACTTGTTTGCACCAGAAATTTCTCTTGCTTTTCCTTTCCTAAGGAAAACACTGCTTCCCATTTCTCTCTTCCTCAGATAAAAAATCTTTTTCAGGAGTATTACTTTTTTGACCATCTGTCTGTTTTTGAATTGCTAACAATCATGGGGAAGGGCCCATGGCAGGGAATGAGTAAAGAGAGAAGCCCTACTATTTTACCTTTTCCTACTTAGCCCTATAGAGGAACAGAGAAGCAGATTAGCAGTGGGGGGATCTTTAGGCCCAAGAAGGGTTGACTATTTCAGAAACACATGCAGAGGCAGAGGGTCTCTTAGACCCTGTATATGAGTTAAATAGTTTGCCAGAAGAAGGGCCTAATTCCTTTCATCTTGCAGTTAAGTCATCCTGAGTATGCACACTGGGATCTCCTGGGGGCAGTGGTGGTAACTGTAGGTTCTATAATTACAAAAACCAGAAGCGGCAAACTTGAAGAAGTTTTAAATTCAGCAAATTCATTATGTTTTTTATAAGTTCTCTTTCTATAGTACTTAACACATTCAAATGAAGAATCATACTAAATGTTTAAATGAAATTGTCAAAAATGGAGACGTACATTGGTGGCTGGGCCTATGCTCAACAATATTTGAATAAATAAACAACATATCTGCATAGGGAAGGAGATTTTGGAGGAAATAACCAAATCAAACTTGTAATGCCAATGCTGTATTCATGTGGCCAAATGTAGATTCAAAACTCTGCATGTAAACTTAACCTGCTTTTTAAAGCTGGATGAAATCAACCCCAGAGTTCTCTCTTTCTGAAGTGCTCCCTTGAAACTGGAAAAAAATTCATTTCAAAATGTTACTTTGCTATTTTAAAATCATAGAAAAGAAGTATTTTATAAGCATCTGGATGCTGATTTTTGAGAAAGTAACCTAGATGAGATTTTGCTAATGTTCATTTTTCAAGACCAAGCTTTGTGAGTTGATTTAAAAAAAAAGTATTACTAGGAATTAAAAACAGGTAGGAAATGAAAACAATCTTTTGTTTATCTTTGTCTTATCAGATAAAGCAGTGTGAAGCCTAATCGTGGGCCAGGAAGCTTTATGGTTTGGGTAGGGACTACAGGAAACCTTAAGGCTGGTAAGTTGGGCGGCCTAGCCTGGTGGGCCCGTGAACCTCTCTGGCCTTAGTTTTCTCACTGGTAAAATGAGCAGGCAGGATAAGCACTGAAGAAATCTCTTAAATCCTTTCAAGTTAGAAAATTCTGTAATTCTAGCTTCGAATAAATTACATATAATGTTAATACTTGAGAATAAGGGCCAGGAAATTATGGTCCATGGGTCAAATCTAGCCTGTGGCCTGTTTTTATAGTTATACTTTTAAAATTTGTTAAAAACAAACACAAACAAACAAACACAGACCTTATATGGCCCACAAAATCTAAAATATTTACTATCCAGCCATTTACAGAAAAAGTTTGCTTATTTCTGCCTTCGAAGATGGACATTAATGGGGTGTCCTTTCCTAGTATTTTGGTAAAAAGGTTCTAGCCAAGTGAAACATCTCAAGACAACATTCAGAAAGCACTGACAACACTTCCTGTGCTAAAGTGTAATGGAGGGCATTTGCTATACACAACTAAACAATAACTAAGGCAGAGATGTGGCTTTCCAATTCCTCAGAGGAGGGTGGCTGCCAGGAGGCTCAGGCTAAAGCTACACCACATACAGGTCCACAGGTCATGAACTGCCCGTCTAGGAGACTACAGTCTCATCGTTACCATGGTGAAGGGTACACTGGCGGGGACAACCTGCACAGCTGTGCTCAGCAGCTGTGGCTCAGGCCTCTTGTGGTACGTCAGAGCTGAGCTTCACACCTGGTAATCTGAAACAGCTTTGTCAGGGTTTTGATGATCTCTAACTCTGAAGACCTGATGCAAATCTGCTCTCACCGAGTTACTGTGACTATGACCATTCGAGCTCTTGTACCTGCTTGGCGGCCGCAGGCTTTTGTTTGTCCTCGCCCTGGGCCTGAGCGCTGGAGCAGTAGTGGTCATCTGCAATGGTGAGCTGCTCATTCTCCTCAGCCTCCAGCTGGCTCTGGTTGAAACGCAGAGAACCTTTTAGAATGTCTTTGATCTGTTTTCAAAGAGAAAAAAAAAATAAATGAAAAAGATGAGTGAGTTTGTTTTCAAATGCTAGTTTAATCTCTAGCACATTTAAACTAGACTTGTTATAGGCCATTTTTAAATCACCATATTACCACAAAAAAGAAATAACAACAGAAATCCAAGATATCTCAAAGCCATGACTTATAAGTGACCAAGGAAAATTTCAGAGTATTAATGGCCAGGTTCTCAGAGGGTCAGACACGAGTGTCACATCCTTGACAATTATGAAGTTGGGAGCACTAGGGGTGCACGAGTGGTTTAGTGGTAGAATGCTCTCCTTCCAGGTGGGAGGCCCGGGTTTGATTCCTGGACCATGCATCCCCCTCCCCACCCCCCCCAAAAAAAGCAGGGAGCACTATTTGGCTCCACACCCAGTTCCACTGAACAGTCCTTGGCCACAAAAAATGACTCTTTCTCAGCTGGAGCTGTTAGTAACATGGATGTGCATTTGGACTAGCATACTATTTTTTACTGACATTTATGTCTCATTTAGCCCTCAGGGGTTGTGTACAAGTGGGGCCCTTAAGGGCCTGAGGTCTGCTGTAGGTAGTGGCTTTGACTTGTGCTCTGAAGACATTCGTTTACTTATGGAATAAATGACTGAACGTGCTGGACCACGCTGTTCCAGCTGTGAGTGAGGAACAGACAGAATGGATTTTGTTAAGAGGGACGGGGGAAATGGAAAGCTAGTTTGGGCTGCAAGCTAGACAGACACAATCACTAGAAAGGAAATGGAGATTTGGGAGGGGCTCTGTCTTCGGAGGAAATGAAAGGACGGGGAACAGTGGCTCTAATGCAACGGTGCTCCTTGCCCTGGAGTGCCCTCCCCACAGCAGGTACCAAATGGGTGGCCTGTGGGATACAAAGAAATAGATCAGTAAACATACCTGTTTTAATCCTGCCAGGGAAACCAGAATTTGATCTTCTTTTTCCAAGTTTTCCTGTAATATCACATCCTGAATATTTACTGGAAAGAGAAGAATGGCATACTATAACTAATGTTCTGAGAGTAACTCACCTGTTGCCATGCCATAACTCCTGAAAAGGCTGGGAATTTTCCTGCCAAATTTCATAGGAACTATGTTCACCAAAGATGCGCTCTGCCAAAGTGCAGTTGGGAAAGCTACAACGTTGAGCAGAGAGAACCTGGTATGCTCAGCATTTCCTCTAAGATTACATGAATGTATTCTAATGAGAGAAGTGTCTTCACTTTGAGCAAGAGACTGGAGCACCTCTTGCTGACATACAATGCAGTCAGCAGCTTAGATTATTCATTCAATCTGTAGGAGGAAGCTTTTTTTTTCCTTTTTTTTTTTTTTTAACATGGGCAGGCATTGGATCAAACCTGGGTCTCTGGCATGGCAGGCAAGAACTCTGCCTGCTGAGCCGCTGTGGCCCGCCTTAGGAGGAAGCTTTTTCAGTCTGGGCTTCTTACACGGCCTCAAAGTTCAATGGTGTAGAATAGCCATTATCAATAAAACAGAAAACGACAAGTGCTGGAGAGGATGTGGAGAAAGGGGCACACTTATCCACTGTTGGTGGGAATGTCAAATGGTACAACCGCTGTAGAAGGCAGGGTGGCGATTCCTCAGGAAGTTAAGTATAAAATTGCCATATGACCCGGCAATACCATTGCTAGACATCTACTCAGAAGACACGAGGGCAAGAACACAAATGGACATTTGCACACCAATGTTTATAGCAGCATTATTTACAATTGCCAAGAGATGGAAACAGCCAAAATGTCCATCAACGGATAGGTGGCTAAACAAGCTGTGATATATACATATGATGGAATATTATGCAGCTGTAA
>PVIY010019597.1:0-45531 GCA_004026745.1 Myrmecophaga tridactyla
GCTGCATCTCTGGGTCCTTGCCTACAAATGCCAGTCGCCTTCACCCCCACCAATCCCGACAAGATTTCCCAGTCATCCTCTAGGAACAGAACTGTCCCCATGAAACTGTTGCTCTAAGGCAGGGTTTTGTAACACTTTTGACATTTTGGGCTGGAAAATTCTTAATTGTGGAGGGCTGTCCTGTAAATTGGAGGCTATTTAGCAGCGTCTCTTGACTTCTATCCACCAGGTGACAATATCATTGCTCCAGTTGTCGTAAGGGAAAATATCTCCAGACTTTGCTAAATGTATTGTCCCAGGGTGAGAAGCCCTGGTCTAAGGTCTCTACCAGCTCCACCACCCCCAATCTGTCGTTCAAATGATATACCATTTGTTAATATGGATACTAATATTGTATAGTGTCCTAATAGGTATTATTAATATTTCTGTCAGACTTGGTTGGTATAGTAATGGATGTTTTAATAATTTCTCATTCTTGTTTTTCTGGTGATTAACACTGTGATCGTTTTATTGCCTGGTGTTAGAGGGGTGGGAAATATGTACAGTTTAGGATGATAAATTTGTAATATGAAAGCACAGAGAGCGAGAATTTTAAGAAAGACTGTTCCAAGTGGGCCCTTTGGTAAGAGTTCACTTAACTTCCTCTCTGGCAAAATTGACATTACTAATAGAGGTTATAGCATCAGAATTTAATTTTAGTATTTCAAGAAATATTGGAAATTCAGTGAGAACCTTCTCACTTTACAGAGGAGAAAAAACTAAATGCTAAAATGAAGTCACAGCTTAACTGTGACCCCCGACTTTAATCCATGCTTCGGGCTGTCTCCTCTCCTGCTCTTTGTACACATTACAGTGCTTCAAACGCAGGATATGTTTGTAAAATATGTTTCACTTTCTGCAAGCTCTGACTCTTGATAGGAAATAACAGACAAAATGATGATTTTCTTTAAAATCTTGATCTCTAGTATGCATGCTAAGAAACAGAAGTGAGCATGTTTGCTATAATACACAGACGTGCGTTCACAGATTAAGCCCGGAAATAGTTTTAGTACTAATATACTAACACGTGCTTCTTCTGTACGAGGCATTGTTCTAGGATCTGTACCTTTTTAATGCTCACAACAGCCTCATGAAATAGGTACTGTTATTATTCTCCCCGTTACAAGATTGAGGCACCAAGAGCTTGAGAAACTTGCTTAAGGTCAAATGGTTGTAAGTGGCTGAGCTGGGATCTGTGAAGCCAGGCATTCTGCTGCCCGTGTCCATGCCATTGTCTGCCTGCTTCAAGCCTCACGCCCTGAAATGAAGAAAGACAGATTGCATTAGATCCTAGTTATGAAATTAATATCCTTCAGAGCTAAACATTTAGAGAATTCAAACCTGAAAACTTTCAGAACATATTATATTTTCTTCAAAGTTCAAATCATTCTTCACATTTCTCCAACATTTGCACCAAGAGTGAACTTACTCTTGATAGGATGTAAGGAAGAGCTTCTTTCATCTTGTCTGTGTGTGAAGCTTGGTAAAGCAGAATTCTGGCACGAAGTTCGTACAGCAAGCAATCAGGCTCTGAAATGAAAGGATTATATCAAGTAATCTTCTTTATTTCACCTTTTGCTTTTCCCCCAGAGGAAGGAGATAATGATTTTGAAGTCCTTTATTGCAAAATGAGTTTGAAGTAGACACAAATAATATATATGATTGATGGATATTTTAAAAAAAAGGAAGAAAGAAAAATCCAGTTCTTATTTCAGAAAGACCCTTGAAGGAAAAACATCTATGTGTTTGAGAGGTGGAGACAGACTATCTCAAGCATAATATTTAAAAATGGAAATAACATCACAGGGTTTAGAAGTATATCTGAAGTCAATATTCAGTTTTTAAGTTCCAGGTGGCAGAAAAGGTAGAATCAGTTAAGCTCTATATTCCCAGTGCACGCTTTCTCTCTTTCTTTAATTTTATTTATTATCAGTGAAATCGGTACATGCAACATGTGGGGTTCTTCTTTCCACTCAACTTTTTTAAAGAAATTGTGCTTTTGTGAAATAATCTTTTTTTTTTTTTAAGTTTCCTTTCCTTCTATTATACTCTCCATATTGTTGGTTGTATCTGAGTCTCTAATGGGCCTTCATTTCCAAGTTTTTATTTCCTAGTTGTCAGCACCGCTTTTACACCTTTGCACAGATGGAAACTTGGCAGGAAAGCTATACGCCAGGGTAAGTTTGTATGTGTGAAAGTGTGAGGAAAGGGAGGGAACATGCTCATATGAAAGTAAGAAACTTTTTCATTGAGTATGATCTCAGCTTTTATTACTTAGTTCATCCACTTTCCTTATTAAATTGATGTTTTCATTTGTGGTCATGATCAAGGTTGGCTACGTAATTATGGGGCTTGGTTGAAAGGGAAAATGTGGGTAAGCTTGCCAGATTTAGCAAATAAAAATAGAGGATTCCCAGTTAAATTCCATATAACAGCAAATAATTTTTTGTATAAGTATGCTCTGAATATCATGGAACACAATATTGTCCAGTGTTCTAACATCCAAAATGATTTTAAATGATCATTGCTGAGATTGAGCTCAGTTTCAGTAAAAGCAAAAATGTAAAACCCATCCGAGTTGCAAAATAATTTGCTACTTAGTCACTAGAGTCCTTCATTTTCTCAGTACCAACACTGGTGTTTAGAATTATGCCTTTATTTGGGGTCTCTGAAGATTTTCAACTGTGAGAGTGTGCCCCCATGGTAATGCTAAGCAGGAAAGCTGGGATAGGAAATGAGAATTTGCAGGTAACAGACTTTGTTCTCAGGCAGTTTGGTTTTAGGAAAGAATACAAATTAAGACTGAGACTCTAGGAATTGGCTCTTTTAAAACTACCCCTGTGCTGGTTTATTCCTTGGAAACTCTTCAGGTGTTCCCAGGAAGGCAAGAGTTTGAGGACCAAGGGACTATATTGCAGAGGGGAAGATGAATAGAGCTCAACCTCTGCATGGAGGAGCCTACTAGCCAGAGGCAGAAAGCCTCGTAAAGACCTAACTGCGGGAACTCTCTAATGATTTCCCTTTGCTTTTGGAACATTCTCAAATTCTTCACTTGGCCTGTAAGGCCCTGCATGACTGGGCCTCCTAGCTGCCTCTTCTGTCTTATCCAATACCCCCTTCTCTCTGCATGATTCCTTAGCTCCATCCACACCTATCTTTCTGTCCCTTTCACACTGAAGTTTCTTCTGGCTGAGGGCCATTGGTCAAGCTGTTTGGTAGGCCTGGAATCCTCCTTGCTGTTCCCCTCTTCCCTTGGCAAGATTTAGGTTTTAGGTTTTCTTGACACTCCCAGCCTAGATGAATTTAAGTGCCCCTATTATAAGCTTTCATGGTATTTTCGTTCTCTTGTATAGTGCTTATTGCAAAAGTGATTAATTATTTACATTTATTAGTTTGTCTGATTGCTGTTGAGTTGTTGGCTTTCACAGGGCAGGTATCATGTATTCCCAGTGCAGAGAATGGCCTCTTACATTTAAGAAGCGCTCCATGCATATTTGTTAAGTGAATTACAATGAGAAGGAAGCTAACCTTTATTAAAAAATGATTTTGTGCCAGCTGCTGGATTGGCATTAACCATATATCATCTCATTGAATTCTCACAAAATCTTTTGTGAACAGATGCACTTCTTTTAGAGATAAGCAAACAGTATTTATTACTATTATATCGTTATTATTAATTATTGATTAAATAGGGCTCTTGGATACAGCACGTGCGTGAACACAGGTGAAGGAGGTTGAATGCTGTGCTAAAGACATGGGACTTCTTTCTAAAGACCAGTGGTTCTCAGTACTGCCTAGAAATCAGAATCACCCTGGAGGATTAAAAGCATACTGATTTGCATATAACTGGTTTGGGGTGACGTCAGGCATTTTTAAAAACTCCCCAACTTGGTTTGATGTGCAATATTGGTTTGAGAAATTAAAATGTGGACACCGGTCTGGCCTTAGCCCCACTGGGGAATTTGTTAGAAATGCAGATTACTGGGCCCCTAATCCTGACCCTGATGAATTGGAAATAGGACGGTGACTGGTGAGGTGGGGCTTGAGCAAGCCTTATTTTAACAAGGTCTGCAGGCAAATCCGATACACTTTAAGGCTTGAGAACCTCTGCTATAAACAATTAGAAACCATTAAACATTTTTAAAACTTCTGTGTTTTAAAACAGAACTCTGGTAGATATGTGGTCGGAAGGGGTGGGGTGCAGATTAAATAAGGAATAAACCAGAGAATAAGGGAACCTGTTAGGGGCTGTTAGCTTTACATAGATCATGGTGGTAAGAACTAGAGAAGTGGTTATGGGAATGAAAGTAGGTGAATTCGGGAGGCATTTTGGAGTCAGGATTAGTGAAATTTGTTAACGATTGATTGAATGGGAGTTTGAGGGGTCAAAGAAAATGTGAAATTTCTTTCTGGATTGACTGAGGGATGTCATCTAACAAAACAGATATGTCTTTAGAAAGTGTAGACATAGGGGAGATAATAAAAGTACTGAATATAGGCCACTTTTAAGAAATGTCTTGCCTAGTTGGAAGTTTGGTTCTAGAGCTTGGGAAGCAATTGGGGATTGAGTTCTCACCATGGTATTTAAATTTTTAAATTCATTCTTTCAAAATGATGTATACTCATTTTATTTTTGAATACGTCAGTTTCATTTCAGATTGAGTTAAAGATGTTAAACTTTAAACAAATCTATAATTTCATATTTGGGCCATTTATAACAGAGCTATTTTTAGTGAATCATCAGATTTGTGGAATATGTGAAGAAATTATGTCAAAACTGAAAAAATTACTTTTTGCAAAATTACTAGTACTGTTCTTGAGTCAGATATACACCAAACACATTTGTTTTCTGATACATAAATGATAAGGAAAAAATAAGAATAAATTTCTCATTGCAAGAGGCAGTTCTGAATGTTGATGAAGCCCACAGGTTCTAGAGCCAGACTGAGTTCCATCCATTTACTACAGGTGTGACCTTGGATTTACTCTCTCTGTGCCCCAATTTCCTCACATGTAAAATCAGGAAATTGATATGCCCCATCTCATAAGTTTTCTGTCAGCACTGAATGAGTTAATATCTGCAAAAGCACTCTGAGCAGCAATCATTAAATATAAGGTCTTATTAATATTGAAAATGATTTTTCTCTCTCTACCCTCAGTCTTATTTTTTAAATTGTTGCTTTAAACAGTTTATGGTTCTTTTATGTCATTTCTGTTAGCTTTATACCCTTCTAAACATTGAAGGGAATGTGATTACAAACCAGGTTTTCTAACAATTAAATTCTCATTCATTCATAGAAAATGTAGAAGTGCACCAAAAATAGAGTGCAGTTTCTAAGTACATAGAAATGAAAACTTACCTTTCAATTCAGAAACATACCATTTTATTAGCTCAGAAATTGGAGAGCAGGAGCTACCAAATTCTTCACAACTTTAAATCTTGTTTCATACATCTTCATTCTGAGCAGAGTAAGTGACAAGTCAATAATTTATTCTGAACAGGAATAAGTAAATTATCAGTCTTTTGATGCCTCTTATAAAGGTCAAAATTATATTAAAACAATTTCTACACCTACAAGTTATAAAAAAGAAAATTATTAGGCAAACTGTAATTATAATTAGTAGTAATAATGGTAATTCCCAATCGATACATTTGGCCCTTTCAGCTCAACAGAAGGAACATGAATAGCCCCTCTGGAAGCAGAAAAAGATCTTCTTTCATCTGAGATTTGTGAATCAAGGCTGTTCATCATTGCTCATGAATTATAATGATCTGGGATTCACTAACAATTTTCCTTTCCTTTAGAAATCATATGATGGTGTAAAGGCCAGGGAGAATGAGTCATCTTTAACATTTTTTATTTATCATCCTCAAAATAGTTTTGTAATCCACATTTTCCAACCTGTTTCATTATCGGGGACTAGGGAAGGGGTAGGGCTAGGCAGAAGAGCAATGGATATACTTCTGGGTGTTTGTATTTCTAGATCCAGCCAGATTGAAAGAGCACTTCTAATTTGGGCATATATCCCGGCACATTCTAAATATAGCTGACACGGTCCTGCGCTACTTGGAGTTCTCTTGCTCTGAAAGTGGTCCATAGTGGGGATAGATTTCCTCGGCTCAGTAGAAGGTATAGAAAATATGCTACTTTATGGTCTAGATGATTAAACGCAGTGTAAACAAGACCCCAGTCAGCTTTATCCCTGGGAGGGAAATGTGCAGCTGTCAGAAAGGGAACCCATATTTCAACAAAACCAATGGGGGCTAACAGCTCTTTCAGAGGTTTGACTCCTTTGGTAAGTGAATAGAAGATTCAACGAATTTTAGGATTTTACAGAAATCTTTAAAAAAGTGAAAATAGGTATTCCCTGGAAATGTTGGATTCTTCTCATGTTATTTATACCCCCCCTTCTAAGGAATCGGGAATGCATGACACATATATTATGGATATTTCCAGGGTGTTACTATCGTTGTTGGCAGATTTGGCAAAATAGATATATTAGCTTTTTTTTTTTGTGCGTGGGCAGGCACTGGGAATTGAACCCTGGTCTCCAGCATGGCAGGTGAGAATTCTGCCACTGAGCCACCGTTGCCCGCCCAATGTATTAACTTTTGATTTAAGAACTAAAATTGAATCGTACCTGTGAGAAAAGTTTTGCTTTTCCTGTCTGTAAAAATACTTAAAAGTCCTTTTTCAGTTAATATGCACTTCTACATCTCACTGCTGTTGTGCAATGAGGGCCACTCACTGCACACCAGTAACAGAAATCATCAGTTTGATGTCTTAGATGAGAAATCGACAGATAGGCGGTATTTTACTTTTATAATTTAGTCATGCGTTTGGATTGTGTGTTAAGGTGTGACAGTTTATATATTAAAAATTAAAATTTACAATAAGAAACTGCCCACACACTTTACTTGAAGGGTGATTATCCTTCTTATACTCCATAACTCACCAGCTTTGATGAAGGCGGCAGTGAGTTATTATGGTCTTTACTTTGTCAGACAGACTTCAATAACTTTATCATGCCACTTGTGTCTAAAGTTATGGATCATATGCAAGGCATAGTAACTCTTTTTTTTAATAGAAATTACTTTTCTTTTCCCAAGTGGTCAGTAATTCACAGTTAAGAATTTAAAAACGAAGGCTCATACCTCTGTATCATAGAGATATCTAGATCTAGATCTAACTCACAATATAGATGAAATACCTTATATTCATGTGGCTTTAAAACTACGAAGAATCCTCACATATTAATTTTTAAAAGTGTAGTGAAATCCTTTGGCAATACCACTGAGTAAGCAGATGGTAATATCTGTGTAATGGCCAGCCATGTTACATCTGGCTTTTATGATCAAATTAAGTTAAATATTGTGCTGCTGGGGATCACAATTTTATCTGGAATATATAATAATAGTGTTGGGCTCAGGTGATAACTTTAAAATTACAATTTAGCAGCATGAAGGACTGACCCAAAGTGTAAATATGCAAGGTTTCCACTTACCAAAATCTTCCTTATTTTTTTCTTCTTATTCCATTTGGCTGGAATTCTTCCCACTCAGTAACTATTATTTTAACCGCAAAATTGTGAGCATTTTGGTATTTGGAAGTGGGAAAAAGGAATGTTTTATCAGCTGCAAGCACAGAATGCATTGGTGGTTAAAGTGCCCTGTGGTTGACATTCGAGGGGAGAGGCTAGAAAGTATGAGGAAAAAGGAAGAATATTTATGGATAGCATTACCAAGAGCAATGGGCTTTGCTGGAGAAAAGTTGGCTAGCAGTGGCATTATCAGGAGATTTATCTATAGTCATAGGTATGAAAATTACATTTACTTTTAACTTGGGTTTTAAAAGCATACAATGAAAGGAAATAAAATAGCTCATTCTAGACTGAAATTGATGATATCAATTTTTAAAACATTCACCAAAAGACATGCTTATAGAGAGTTGGAGTTTTTAAAAGCAAAACTTACTAAGAATAATAAAATGTTCCCAGTTATTTAGAGAATAAAGTAAAAGTCTAATATAAGGTTTGGCTAATAATTATTCATATTCACAAATATTCAGTAGTCATCATTAGCCTAAATTTAGTGAAAATATGATTCCCTTATCTTATATATGAGCTAGGGAATGATTTGCCTATATTTGAAAATACTTTCTTTCCCTACTTAACATGATTCTTAGAACATGGAATGTGCTCAAGAAATAATTGTGGATTGATATTTGTTTATTTGGGAAATTATAATTTGTTTATTCAGAAAATTATTTGCAAAATATTCAGCTTAACTGTAACTCTTTAAGCCTACAACACATTCAGTGAGCAGGTAGGAAACAGACTTTAAAATAGAGATGATCAAAGAATTGTAGTGGGTGATACATTACATAATGGGGACTAACATAGCTTAGCTATTATAATATATGCCATGAATTGGTTAGGTATTGATTTAAAAACAAGAATAATATTCTTTCGAGAAATGGCCAGTGATTTTGGCTGAAAGATGGCCTCTGGGATTGATAGTGCTATTATTCCCATTTTATAGATGTACAAAGAATTCCAGAGGCATCATGGCAGTGCTTGTGGCAACCTTGGTGCTTGTTTTCCTATAATAGTGGCTTCCTAAACCTCTGATTCTTGTAAGGGTGATTCACCTAAAATCCTGGGAATAGATCTTAGAGTGAGGACAGGAAAGCTATTACAATAGTGTGGTATTAGTTTGAATAAGACTGCTCTATAGGCTTCTTTTGCCAGGTGGATAAGTGATGCCATTCTCTTCTTTTCTGTATGCACAGAGTCAATTTTACCCCTTTATCTGAAACATATAATACTAGTGTTCGGTTCAGGTGAAAACTTTAAAATTACAATTTAGCTGCATAAAGGACTGACCCAAAGTATAAATATGGAAGGTTTCCACTTACCAAAATTATTTTCTTTAATCTGAGCCTGTAGTTCCAGTTATAGAAACTAAATATCACCAGAATAAGAAATTACACAATTTTTTTCTGAACAACTTTTTCTCCCTGTGTTTACGTAAACTGTACTTGTTCATTATAGAAAATTTGGCAAATGAAAAAGTAGCACAAAGAAGACAATATTTTTAAAATTGCCCATTATCTTAACACCCAGAGGTAAGCGCTATCATTTGTGTGTCAGCCATTCCACTGTTCTATTCTGTCTTTGCATATATGCACACACAAACCAACAGGAGATATAAAATTGGAAGACATAAAATTAGGATCATAATGTTCATTCTACTTTATAACCTGCATTTTTTCACTGCGCATTAGATAGTGAACATTTTTTCATGACACTAAATGTTCTTTCTATCTGCTTTCTAAGTAACTGCATTGTACTTTTATATATATACAATCCTCTGTTATTGGTATTTTAGAATGTTCTTTTTTTTTTTTGCTATTATAAATGACATTGTGATGAAGATCCTTTTTAGATGAATCTTTTTTACCTATTTCTGTTTATTTTCTTAGGATAAATTCCTAGAAATAAAATTAAGTCAAAGGGAATGAACACTTTAAAAGACATTTAATATACATTTATATATATATTTTAGTTTATATGTTTGTCAAATGATATATTTAATATATCATTTATATATATGTAATATATACACCAGACTGTCCCTTCAGAAGACTATGTGATTTATACTACTACACCATTCTGAATGAGAACACCCATTTCCCATCCTGGGTTGTTTTTTTTTTTTTTTAACTGTCAATTTCAGAAGTGAAGAATAATAATCATTTGTTTAATTCTGCATTGATGAGTTGAAAATAGTTTCTTATATAAATTTTAGATATATGTATTTCTACATGTCATTGGTTAATCTGTTGATGTGTTTCTCCCTCTTTTATATTTGTAAATTTTATGTGTGAAAGATATTAACCCAGTTGTATGTTTCTTTTGCCAGCTGCAGTTTTTGTTGTGTGTTTTTTATATTTTCAACATTTTGCCAAATGTTACGAAGGAAAAAAGTAAAATAAATAAATAACTAAACAAACTAAACCTTTTGGTTACCTGATTTACTTTATTTTGGATTTCTTTCTAACACAAGCTAGATGCGTAAATTCCTTTTCTTCAACTCTAGGTGAGCAAACCTTCCTCTGTCAATTAGTTATAAAGCATTCAATCTTATAATAAGTAAGGTAACTTCAAATAGCTCGTCTCCAGGAGTTTATCTACGATATGCCAGGAGTTTCTTGAAGGGAAGTGTAGTTATAGTGAACATTTCAGTTTGGGTCTGCTTCATTACCCCAAGTATTGCTTAAATACAACATTGGACAGTAAGCAAACATTTAGAGAAGTTCTGTCCATACTAATAAGGAAGATAGTAGTAATTTAACTATTGAATGGGATTTTGTTTTTACAGTGGAGAGTATCTGAGCAACTCTTGAATCCATTTTTCCCTGAATGGAAATTAGAGTTATTTATTGTTTGGGGATTGTAATTATATTTAAACATGGTTTGTATAGAATTTAGAAAATTCACTTGACATATTGAAAGTTAGCAATGTGTGTGTATACCTGAGTACGTGTATATTTTGGAAGGGATAGGTGGTGACAAAGATAATTCCAAGATCATTATTTGAGAAAAATATTAAAGGTAATTTAAATCTATATTGTCATAAATTGCTCTCCATTCCACTAGCGATAAATAGCATGTGAAAAGACTATGACGTTACTTTCAAAACAAACATTTACAAATTCCAGGAAATGAATGTGTTCATGTAAAAAGCACTTAGTTGCACAAGGCTTTTTCTTCTTTTACTGTTTACCAAGCAGTTGACTGTTAAGGTCCATTTCGTTGCCTTAGGGGCTTTGAATTTTCTGTTTTAAGAATATAATGTCACACTTGTTCTGCCACTCTCTTAAGCTTTCAAGACACCCATTTGCAACTGACTGAGGTTGTGAAGAGCCGAGATGGAGGGTGGTATACAAATATGAAAGGTCCATGGCAAGCTTTCTTTTTGTAATTTGAAATCCAATCTCAATACATTAGAGATGCCACTTATTTAAAGGGATCCAAACAAACCGTAGTTTTGTCAAATGAAAAAAGCATCTGAAACACATACTTACCATTGGTTTATACTACTTGCAAATCAGAATACACTTTCGCATTATTTGCTGCTCATTATTGTTTCACGCTGACTGGTAATCTGATCATGAGCAAGGACTGTGTTTTCTTAGACATCTTAAAAAAGAGGGACACAGGAGTCTCATATCATTTAGGCAAATGAGTTTACAGTACTGCCAAGTGGAGTTTAGTATTGATCAAGTAAAATTTGAATAATTAGTTTTTTTCTCTAAAAAATCTCACCTTTGAGATCACTGTCAGTTGGAAGAAGTCTTGATCCTCAGGAAAACAGAACACATTTTTTGCTGCCTACCCTAAAATAATGTTTTAATTCTATAGCATTTTTTCTTTTCTTTCCTTAAAACTTACTTAAGGTCATCCACTCAGAATGTGTGGATGTTTATGGAACATCTAAAATTCTTTGCGATTAAAGTTCCTGTACAGAAAAAAATACATAGATACATATTTAAATATACATATAAATTTGATTATGTGCGAGGTGTGTAGGTTTTCTCAGTTTTAATGCTTACATCAAAAAGTTCTTGTAAGTAGAATTTTTAAAAATTTTGAAATGATTCTTGGTTTCAAACAATTCTTTATTTCAGAGAGGATATAAAATAACCTTTCTCCCTTAAAAAACTACTAATATAAGATTTTTAAAGAATTTAAAAAGTAACAAATGCATTAGGTAATTCTAACAACAATTTTATTCTAGATTTATATAAAATTAATTTATCAGTTTTGTAAAGTAAATAGAATTAAAGCAAATTAGTTTTACATTTTGAAAAAAACTCAAATTCAGGAACCTATGAAACATATGTTGAATATATATTACGTTAATTTAGCTGAGAATTTCTGGTTTAGCAAATTAAATACACATTTCTGTCTTTCCTTTTTGTTTTTAATTCATTATGCATTGTCATATAATTACTGTTCTTGCTTATTGGGGAATTTTAACTAAAATTCATCACTTGTTTAATCTTTTGAATTCATAATGTACTTGAAATGGTTTATTTATCCTTGGTCAGTTAACCCTTGAAACTCTAACTTCCTCTTTTATAAAGCTAATTTAAAGGATCATTTAAACACTGAATTACTGTTTCTGGTAGACTTTATTTCTTTTACCTTGAGGATCAGCAAAATATAGTGCAAATTATGACGGCTGAGCCCATCTGCAGAGAGGACAGCGGCAGGGCATTCGTCTCAGAGAAGGTACAGACTGGCCACCACTTGGGGGAGGTATGATTTGGGCAGGTGGAAAGCTGTTTTCTAGAATGAATCAGCAAAGTAGGGTCATACGGATCTAGATACATTTCTACCAACTGAAGGCGGAAATTATTAAACCCAGTGGAGAACAAAGAATTTCAAGGGTTTTAAAAGAAGTGGTTAGGATAGGTAGATTTTTCTTTCCTACTTGAAAATAAGAGAGAAGATATTAGTATTATTAAACTAGCATATTCTTGCTAATACATTATTTTCAAAGTAAACTTTTAGGAAAGAGTTTATTTTGTTTAATCATATTGATTAAACGTGAATGTTAGTGAAATTAACAGTTATGCTTATCACCCCCAAATATGTGTATAATTTAAACCAAGACTTTGAGCTTGAAAAATATATAGCTATTACATGTTAAATATGTATGTCACTATGAAAATTTAGATGCCATTTTTTCTCTTTTTTGATAACTGTACTTTAAAATCTGGCTACATCTTTCAGGAGATTCACAAGTCCTGTTTCATGAGACTTTTGAAACAGGACTTTTCTCAAAATTTAACAGATGTTGGCTGGTTGCTTCAAACAGTGACAAGTTAAAGAAATACGAAAAAGTAAATGGAAATGAGAGCAGAGTTATCCCACCTTGATACTTTTTTCTGTTTCCGCTTCTGTTATCTTTCTTTGCATATCCTTAAATAAAACTTAAAAACCATTATTGAGATTTTTGTGGGAAATGAATGAGGCATGGGGGAAGAGGCAAAGTTTCCAAGTGTAGTTTGACCCCTAATACTGGTGATGCTCAATATTTTTTGAGTACAACAAAGGTTTAAAAGTGCTTATCAGGGCAACTCTTTACTGCCTCAATTTGTGTGTATAGATTGCAGTTAGTGTTGTTACTCCCTGGTTAGTATCGGGCTTACTAGCTAATTTCTTTATTTATTAGCTAAATGATTTTCATAATGGGTACCCTTTTGACACACAAGAAATCTTAGTTGCTCTGAGAGGGAAAACCAAATTCAAAGAATCAAAGTGAAAGGGATAAGGGCCGTCTGTATTCATGCTACGGCTGTGTTGGTGTGGGAGAAAATCTAGGGATTGACCTTGATTTTTGATGGAAAGTCACAAAAATATGCACAGTTTGGTCTTTATCCATAAAACAAATAGCAGCTGACTCCATTTAAAGCAGGGATTCCATTTCCTTTGTTTTGAGTGTAGAAAAGGAAATCTTTTCCAACCTTATTATTGAAAGGTTTAGTACAATTTTTTTTGGAACATTTTCTAATCTTCGTTTGACAGAGTATTTAGTTTGAATCCATATTTTTCCTAGCCATGAGTTATGTTTTTTAATTTATAGTTTTAAAATTTATATTTAAAAATTTAGAAAACTGTAATAATGTACTTAAAGGAGAAATGGCTTTTTATTAAATGATCAAACCAAACTGAAATAGCATCAACAAAAACTCCCATGATCTGATGGTAGATTTTGGATCAGGGTCCTTGAGCTTACACTGGGGAGGGACACTGGGAACTTACACTGGGGATCCAGTTTGGGTTTTCTCATACACAAATCTCACTCTAGATTGGCTTCAGTCAATGATGGCAACACAAGCGGAGCTGTAACCCTCTAGAGCTAACAGTTTAAATTCCACTGACCTATGTGAGTTACTGTTAATGATTCATTTGGTCACCAAGGATCACCCTCCATGCATATGGAGAACCAGCTTTATAGGTAAACAGTCCAGGACTCTTCTAGACCTATCTGTGCCTCTAACACCAGTGAATCTGACATGGAACCAAAATCCGTGATGATTCACCAGAAATCATCTCAGAGCTTGGGCAGTGTGATTGTATATGTGTAGTTCCATGCAGCAGAGATCCATTTTATAAGGAAGGCAATAAAAATTGTGCTTCCTGACATTTCAGTCCAGTAGAAGTCAATTTTGATCTTGCAAATCTGGTTGCCTTTCTTTATTTTTTGCTTGTTAAGCACCATACCCAGTACTAAGGTTAGAGAAAATTGGCAAAGAGGAACCATTTGTCCTTATTTTGTTCCTTCTTTTGACTTTCTTTATACTATGCCTCCTCCATCTCTTTCCCTTGGTTGTCTGTCAGATTAGGGCCTTGTATGACTGCCTTTCCCCATTGAAGTTTAGTCACTGGCTGACTATATACCTATGAGCAAGTTACTGAACTGCTTTGAGCCTCAGTTTCCTTATTTGTAAAATGGAATAGGGTATTACCTATATCATAAGGTTGGTGTTAGGATTAAATGCATTAAGATATATAAAGTGCTTGGCTTAATGCCTGGCTGTGCTAAGCACCAAGTGGCCAGTTATCTAATAATTGCTAAAAGAATCTATTAGTAGACTAATAGACTAATGATAGAAAAGAGAGCCATACACTCTATTGTCAACTTTCAAAATGTTAAACTAAGATAGAGCTGTGAATTCTTTTTAATTGCAACACCACAGAGGCTGATGAGTTCTTCTTCCATGTGTGTAGACTAGTAGACTGTCTTAAAGATATGAAAGGTCTATTGGGTCAAACCCCAGTAGATGACTGGGAATAAGAACAGATATCCCAAGGATCCTATTGAACATGTTACTTTAATTGGCCACATAGCGTTGAGCTGGTTGGTTATTTTATAAATTCTGTAAACATTTTTTCTCTCATACTAGACATGGTGCCTTCTTTAGCCATGTGAATGCTCTAAATTATGTGACCATTATTAAATTTTATTTTTGAATTAATTTCTGGTATGGTAAGTGCATTTCTTTTAAGATATTACATTTTTTAAAATGTAGAATCGTTCCAACCCCACCCATTTTACTTTGAGAATACTGCATGGAAAATAATTTTGAAGGACATTTTATTTCCTAGTATGTACTTTCAGCAGGTGGCTAATGGCTTTTGACCTGCCATAGTAACATACAGACTGTAACTGAATGTCAGATGGAATATTTTTTAAAAAGCTGCAGTTTCATCTTGCATAAGGAAGCACAGTATTTCTTTTGAGATTGCCTTGCATATCTTTCCAAGTAGTTGTTGATAGAGAAATTCAGTTTTGTAGGAGAGGTTTTACGAATATTTAAATATATTCAGATTGGTAAATGTGAGTATTTTAACAGATGATCTCAGATCTAATATATTTACAAGGTAAAAGTCATTGAAATACATGGTATCAGCATTCCACATTTCCCATATCTTTGGGCCACTGGGATAAAAGCTCACCCATTTTAATCCACTCATTTTCTCTTTGAAAAGTATCCAGGATATAGCATACCCTATTTTCAATGCAAAAATTGAGAATTATCATTATTTTGTATAATTTATAAACTTTAGTCTATATAATTCTTAAATTTGGGATGAAAGTGGACCATGACATATACCCTATAAATGACAGAGAAGGTCAAGGCTCTAGGATTAGCAGTTTTAGGTCATTTTCAGTATTAATTCCAAATTATGTTTTCACACACATTTTTATATAATTCAGATCTTTGCAATCATATATTACATTGAATAACATTTGGAATTAAACTAGTTGAATTTTTGAAATGAAGATGTGCATGCATCTTGACTGGTGCCCAAAGAACTTTGTGAAACGAGTGGCATGATAAAACGACAACGTTGAGAGTTTTAATTCCTGTACGGTACATGTTAAAGCTGCCATTTTGGCAATGAACTGTATGGTAAGGGAGGAATATTGTTTGTGGGCTTTGAATTTAAGTTATCATTTCCAAGGCTGAATTCTAATTTCGTTTATTCCCTTAGGTAGTTACTGATTTTCAGAGATGGAAAAGTAGTCTATTATTGGGATTTTTAAAAATGGTTAAACTTGCGTAGTAGACATGCTTTCTTTAAATTTAGACACTGGAAATTCTCACACATCAAAGCAGTTTGTGACTCTCATTTGTAGCCAGAGAGTTAATCGTCTTTCAATAATGCTTTGAAGTTAGCTCTTTTCTTCTTCTTTTTAACCCAGCATGGGCTCATTAATAAAATTAACCACTCTAATAGATATAGTGCACTATTGCTTTTGCCTGTGGCTCTTGCTTATAAAAATTTGTATCCTGATTCATTTGCTATAGTCAAATCAATATAGTATGTGGAGTACTTTTTTCCTGTATTGAAGCCCTCTCACAAAAGTAGGTAGGACAGAAAGCATGGGGGTGGAGAGATGGGACAAGGTAATTCAGGTTAAGTATATTTTAGATTTTCTGCCTTTGTTGTGTTGAGTCTGTAACTTGTAAAGATTTTTACTTCCCACAGTCCTAGAATCCTAAAAATTGTGGACTGAAAATCCTGTTCTTTCACTAAAGTAGAGGAATCTGCTGTAATATGGATGAAGTAGCAACCACAATAATGGCAGTAATTTAATTTGATAACGTATATGTGTGTTTGTGTGTTTGAATGCAGCTGTATGAGAAACTGTCAACTGAATAGGGTAGATAATGCAACCATTTTTAATAACTTGGAATTTTCACGGTTGCTAAAATTAAGTCAGCTTACTTGCGTGCTTAATCATGAAATCAAATAGGGTTTGGCATTTTAACGAATGGGATGTTTTCCACTAACGTCAACATGGAAAAGAATTGTGCCTGGATGCTTGCTTCAGGATGTGACATGTGAATTTACAGACCAGAGAACATGCCAGCACCAGAGTAATGACTGCAGAAGACGTTCCATAGTAGAGCCAGATGTACTAGGCTCAGCTGGAAAGATCCTTAAAGTGCAGTTAGAGGAATACAAATAAGAAGCTTATTTAGCAAGTTTGAGTAAGTGTTTCACAATGGTTAGGAGCATGATCTCAAGAGTTATACACCCAGATTTGGTTCTCACCATTAACTACTTGAATGCTGGTCACTTTGGGCAAATGAAGTAATTTCTCTGAGCCTCAGGTTCCTTACTTATAAAATGGGGATAGTATTTGTGTTCAATTCATATTAACATTGTGAGAATTACAAAAAATTAAAAATATTAATGAAACTGATAGTGAACAAAAACTGGCAATTCCAGAGCCTTGGCAATATTAATTATTTACATATTTTTGCGTATAATGAAATGCTTTGTTACGGTGGCTCTTACTTGGCCTCTGAATCCTTCTCAAAACAGGAAGCCAAAAACCCCCAACAATTTCATAGAAGTTGAAGTATAGTTGTTATCCCTAGGCTAATCCAATCCCATCTGTCTTCTCTTTTCTTTCTATTTTGTTGACAGTACCTCATGCAAATACCAATTTGGTTACTTGGGAAAGTGGAAATGGAGAGATTGGTTATCCATAATCATAATGTTCAGGCACTGTGCTATGTACTTCATACAGATTTTTCTTATTGTAGGAAACTATCAAATTTATATTTCTAAGCTTGATCTCTGAACCCAAGCTTCATTCCATACCTTCACTTATTATAGGCCCTGTCACTTAGTTGTCTAATAGATGTCTGAACTTCCTGTGCTCATTTACTCCAGCCACACTGAAGGGCTTTATGTTCCTTGAACATGTCAAACTCATTTCTGTCTTGAAACCTTCTTGTATTTGCTGATCTCTATGCCTGGACGGCTCTGTCTTTTGATTTTATGCATCTTGCTCCTTCTCCTTATTCAAATGTCATTTTTTTTTCTGGTGACGGAAGATTTTCTCTGACAACTGTATCAGACTCATTCCCCAATCCCATCGGTCTCTATCTCATCACCCTTTTATATATTTTTTCAGAAAAAAATTTCTACATTTTACATGTGGAGCCCTTTTCCACATCTGTAAAATTATGTTATTTCTTTAGTTGTTGGTTGTTTTATCTCCTGAAGCAGAATATTAAACACCATATTCCCAGTGCCATAAACAGTGCCTGGCCGATAGACGTGTGCTCAGCAACCTTGAGAGATGGGCTTATTATTTAATTTTATAGGTAACAAAAGTGAAACCCAGTGAGGTTAAATAACTTATTCCCAATTACAGAGACTAGGAGTGGCAGAGCTGGGATTCAGACCCAATGCTATGCTCTAAAATACTGTGCAGCACAGCTTCCCTTTCTGCAAGCTGAAGTTGAGAACATTAATGGGGACAGGTGGATGTGTTGAGTTCCTAGAACTTCTTTGGATCCCTGAGCCACCTGTTGTTTCCACGGCATTGTTGGACAAGAGCTGGTCCTGATCACTTTGTACCCTACTAGCCTTGACTTACCCTTTGTTCCCTTTCCCTTTTAGACTCAGTGCCCAAGACACGCCTGATTAATATTTTACAAGGATGTGTTCAATCCCTTACTGCTTGGAAAAAACAATGAGACATTGGAATTTTTTTGCATGGGCTGGCTCTGGGAAATGAACCCAGGTCTCCAGCATGGCAGGCGAGAACTCTGCCTGCTGAGCCACCGTGGCCCTGAGACCCTGGATTTTAAAGCAGCTCTCAAAAGGCTAAAATCCATGGTTTTGAGCCCAGATGGGCTTTTCCATCTGTCTTGGGTTCTTTCCTTTTTACGTACTTGCTGTTTTCTGAGCATTTCTGCTTGACAGTGGTTATAGCTATAGCTGTCTTAATTTGAATTTGTGTTAATAACACAGATACTGCTTTGGTTCTAAGTTATTTGCTCTGCCCTTAGCCCTTGAGGACCAGAATGTTCCATCGCACACCCGGCCCGCCAAATGTGGTGCTGAAGTTGGGCTATTTATATTGTTTTAATCTGACATGGAGTGAAATAAAACAGGCTTTCCTGTAATGCAGATCATTAAAATTTATAAATTGTGTTTCAGCTTGGTGTGTGTGTTGGGGGGGGTGGAATGAGAGAGAGAGAAAAAAAGAGAGAGAGGAGAGAAACAAGAGCAGTTGATTAAAATGGGATAATCCACTGGGTAATGAATCACAACCAGCAGATTATAGAAGGAGTAGTTGTTAGTGCTCTGTACTCTAGGACATTTGGTATATGTTGCTGCTTTTGACCTTTTAGAAGCTATTGACATCATCTGTGAACTGCCTGTAAACCTGCCTCAATCAGTTAAACTGAAGGAATCGTAGCATTGTGGAACTGACCAGTTGATTAATTTAAATCCTAACACACACATTCCAGCTTGGATGCCCTTTGTAAGACCCTTGTACAAAAGGATTTCATTCAGAAGCGTTATAAACCACATGCTGCTGTCAGACCCTTTCAGCTCTGTTTGCTTTCTTAGGCTGCAAGCATCATCCTTAACCTCTCCGTAGGCTGCCTTTTATTTCACAAAAACAAAATCTATGCTTAGATTCACATAAATGCTCTACATTTCCCTCAAGGTTCTTTATTTGTATCCTGGGGAAAGGATATTTTAAAGTTCCACTAATTGAGAAACTAAAATAGGAACTTATCTTAAACTGACTGTTTTAGAAAAAGTATTTTAGAACTTAATCCAGCGCTTCCTCTGGGAATTTATAATCAAAATTAGAATCAGGAAATGTTGAAATGAGATTTTGGTATTAGAGTTAGCCATCATCTACAATTCCTTTGACTTTTAAATTCAAAACATTGAAAGCTTTCTAATATAGTGTTTAGTTTGGGGAAACAAATTAATTGATTCTGGAGTGAGTTCAGAGATAATATCAGGATGTAGTTCTGGACCTTTAAATGAAAGTAAAATTAAAATTCTTTAAGGATAAAACTTTGAGCAGCTTCTGTCCAATATATGGACTGAAAAAAGTAACCAGACATTGGGAACTCCACTGGGCTTGGTTGCAAAAGAGGGAAGATATTTGTGGGGGAACACATAGCACATAGAATTTAGATTGGAAGAGAACAACACCATCATTATGTATTTAAAAACAAACAAACAAAATTAAGACCCCAATTATTTTCTCAAGCTCTTAAAGACTCTTACTTAACTATTTTTGCCTCTTCATTACCCATATAAGCACTGTCCAAGAATACAAATGAAACCTCTCAGAGAAAAGGGTAGAAGATTAGCTATCATTTTGTACATTATTATTAATTAGAACAATTACTGTTTAATGCACTGTTTTGATGTGTCAGTACTTTTTGGACTATCTTTTTCCTCGCACCTACCATATGTTTACTGTCTGTGTTGAAAGTGATAAACTGATATTTAGAAAAGTCAGTGGCTTGTCCAGAGTAACAGATTCAGTAAGTGAGACAAGATACTTTGCTTTCTCATGAGAAGGGAAGATGGCAGCTAGATGTAGGAAAAAGCAATGGGTACAAGAGATGCTTCTCCCAAGCCTCATAAGTTGCTCTGAGTAAGTGAGAGTAAGGTGAATGACTAGGGTATAGGTCATGGATAAAGAAGAAAAATTAAGGACATTTGGGCATTAATTCTTCAGAAAAAGTGGCTTCACTTTGAGGGAACCCTATTTCTGCCATTAGAAACAGTAGATGTTCAGATGAGAAGCGAAATTAGGGAGCCTAGAAAGTATGTGACACATTTCAAATTTGTATAATTTTGAATCTTTTTTTTTTTCATTTTCATTTTTAAAAGTGAAATTCTAGTTTCTAACTTACCTACCATCCTGGGTTGTTTCAAAGATTAAGTGAAATAATTTACTCTTCAGCACTTTGAAAAATGAAAAAAATTAGGATATAATAAATTTTTGTTCATCTTTTTGTTCACTTATTGAGTAAATGCCAAATTCAAGACACGATGTTATATAGAAAATTAGAGAAGAGTATAGACAATGTCTGTTCTAGTTTGCTAGCTGCCAGAATGCAATATACCAGAAACAGAATGGCTTTTTAAAAAGGGGAATTTAATAAGTTGCTAGTTTACAGTTCTAAGGCTGAGAAAATGTCCCAATTAAAACAAGTCTATAGAAATGTCCAATCTAAGGCATCCAGGGAAAGATACCTTGATTCAAGAAGGCTGATGAACTTCAGAGTTTCTCTCTCAAGTGGAAGGGCACATGGCAGACATGGCATCATCTATTAGTTTCTTCTCCTGGCTTCCCGTTTCATGAAGCTCCCCAGGAGACGTTATCTGTTTTCATCTCCAAAGGTTGCTGGCTGGTGGACTCTGCTTCTCATGGCTATGTCGTTCTACTCTGCTTTCTCTGAATCTCCTTCATTCTCCAAAATGTTTCCTGTTTTATAGGACTCCAGAAACCTCTCAAGACCCACCCAAATGGGTGAAGACATGTCGCCACCTAATCCAGTTTAACAACCACTCTTGATTAAATCACATCTCCAGGGAGATGATCTGATTACAGTTTCAAACATACAATATTCAACGGGGATTATTCTGCCTTTACGAAATGGGATTTTGATTAAAACATGGCTTTTCTAGGGTCCATACATCCTTTCAAACCAGCGCAATGTCTCTACCTTTCAGAAGCTTTAAAGGAAGTAGGGAAAATAAGATATGTGGCAATAGCTATGCAAGAGAGCGTTTTGAATGCCTTTAGCAAGGCAGAGAGCATCGAGGGGGTTCCTGGGAGGAACCGATTCCTGATGGAAGAGGTGGGTCTGAAAGAACATACAGGGTTTGGATTGGCAGGGAGAAGAGGGAGGAAGTGTGTATGCCCGTTGAGGATGTGGAATTGCAGGAGGTGAAAACACTAGGAACAAAAGGCCTAGAGGAGGGAAAGTACAACATATTTAGAGCAGTAGATGGGCTGTAACTCAAGATGCCCACAGGTAAGTGTGGCACACATGGGCATATATGTTGAGTCTGTGGAATCCTCACTTATTTCAGAAGTGCACAGAGGAAACCTTTTAGGATTTTGGAATTTGGTGGTAACCTGGTCAAAGAACAATTTTGTAAAGATTCCTCAAGGACAAAGTGATGCATAGTATGATTAAAGGGATGCAACACTGAAAGCTGGTTAAGAGACCAGAGCATTATGAGATAACCAATAGTCAAGACCTCAGATTTGTGCTTCTATGGGTGGCCTAATGTGGGTGTGTGCTTTGCAGGGCAGCACTGTGCTAGCCTTGAGAGTGCAAGCAAAGGAGGTAGAAATTTTTGTATGATGTTTTTAACTCAAGAGTTTATGATGTCTAAGAAGGCAGTGAGATTGCACTGATCAAAACATTTAATGGAGTGACAGGACAAATGGGACACCGACTAGAACATGATGCATTCGACTGCTCTGTAGATTCAGAGGGGGATACAAACTAAATGAGGCCTATAATAGGGAGTTGGAGGTTGGAGAAATTAGGCCCCTTTTCTCTAGAGCAAGCATTCTTTAACAGGCCACCTAATCTAGCCATCTGTGGCTGAGTGTCACGCCGAAACTTGATTTCTGTTTCTGCTGGAGGTCTTCTGTCTTCCCTTCAGCCTTTTGTAGTGTCAGAACCCTTTGGTTTGACCCTGTTGTTGGTTATGCTCATTTTCAGTCTGTGGCATTTTTAATGTAAAACTAGCTTTACTGTTGGACTATTCTTTTATGATCCAGAAATGTCTATACACTTTTCCCCTTTTGTGTGTGTGTGTTGTCTGGATAACCTTTATTTGAGTTTTCCATCCTAATGCTGTTTAAACAGGTGGATCGTCCCCTAGTAAGAGTTAGAAACAACCTTGAAGAAGCTTGGCTAGCTTGTAAGGAGGACCTAGACCTTTGAAGCTGTCCTTGACCTTCACTGAGAGCAGATTTGCTAGGACTGTAAGCTCAGAACACATGTAGATGAATTTCCATTTTTAAAATTGCAATAGTAATGCTTGTACATGACAAAAAAATAAAGATTTTAAAGTATAGTAGGCTATGATATAGAAATAGGACTGTCTCTCAAACTGATCTCCAATATAACTGCCACAAATAACCTCTCCTAGGGTAGAATATGCCTCTTCTGGACATTTTTCGGTGCATGTTCATATAAACACATATTTATTTTAAAATTTGAATCATACTATGCACACACACATATGTATAAATATGTAGATTCTGCACTATTTTCACATATATCATGGTAAACTTTTGAGTGGTTTTCTTCTATAACTCAAGATCTTAGGAAGAATAAGTGATAGATAGAAGTAATTCTGTTTTGTTAGAGAATATACAAAACAAGGCCCTTACCTTCCACTGCTAGAGAGCTTCTTGACTTTACCTAAGCTTAGGAATGAAGTATTGCATCTTTTATGAGGGCTGACTTAACTATTCTGCTTTTATATTCTCCCTAACCTTTACAATAGTGAAAAGTTCAACTTGTCCACTAGGTTAAAATTCTCTACATTTTCCACGTTGTAAATCGGTGCTATTGTATTCCATTTTACTATTTTTGTAAGCAATATTATTGTTATGCATTTATATACTATTTTCTCACAAGGGGGAAGTTAAAAACCAGGCTTAGCTTCATCTAAATTGAAATAGAGAAATGATAGTTTCTCTGAAATAGCTTAGCTCTAAGTAGACAGTACAGAAGGACAGCCCTCATTTGTTATTGTGTTATGAGTATCTTAAAGAAGATCTGCAGATTTACTTGCTTATCTTTACAATTACAGTATTTGTGGTAGAAAAACAGACTGTGGTATTGTTTTAAAACATGTCAATCTAATATTCATGGAGAAGAAAACAATAGTTTTCATAGTACAGATGATTATATACTTATTAAAGCAGCACATCTAATCAAATAAGCATGGTATTTGACTATAGACTCAGTTTGATGTTAAAACATTGTCATTTTAAGCAATTACTTTATAACTGGTATTTTAAGGAGGGATTGTATTCCTCTGAATGTGGGTGGCAGATAAAGGGAAGGACAACTAGTTCTAAGGGAAAATTTAAATTATGCATAGTTTTGGGGGTTGTTAGAAGTAGAAATAATTCTGAACTTCAACAAGGAAAGTGGGTAGCAGTCAGTAGGCAGATGTCTTCTGATTTTATCAGGGTCTCATAATTAGGCATTTAGCTGGAGGTGTTTTCTGGATAAGTGATGTATAGGCGAGAATTTACTGGAGCTTGGAGATAAATGGAATGGACAGCTGCTGCCTCCTGGAGAAGTAAATAGAGAATCAGTTTTCATTGTTATCAGTACGCTGACCTCAGAAGGCACAGATGTGAGCTTTCTTTTCCAAGGAAATCAAGTATTCATCCTTAAGGAATAGGTTGTTTGTAATGCTATAATACTAATGCTTGTTACATGAAAAAAATATATAAGAATACTTTTAATATTGCTACGTAGGGACATTATTTATTAACCTGTGACTTCATCAGGGCTTCAGATGTGAGAAGAAGATTGCTAATGGAATCATGTAATGACATTTGTCATTAAAAAGTCACAGAGAAATTAATAGATTCAGAATTCATTGAGTCCTCTTGCTCTGTGTCACACTCGCTGCCTCTGTGACAACCTTCATTTCCTACTTAGCAAATCCAAGCCCGGTAGCTGGAGCCCCAGGAAGTTGTTAAAGCAATTAAAGGCTTCTGTCTCCCAGCACATTGCTCGGTTACCATAGTATCCTCTGCCTCCAAGTCTCTCCTGATGATGTCAGTATGCATACAGGGGTTGTTCAGAGCAGCTACGTGGGCATGATTCACCCTGCAATAAAGCCCCTCTCCTTTTGCTCGGTTTTCGTTGCGATTCAGATGTCCCTAGCAATGGAAGGTAAGTGCCTTATTTTGCATATTCAAGAATTGCTAAATGCCTCTATTATTCTGTTTCAAGTATATGAATGGTTTCTTGCTTTCCAAATCATAGTGTATGGAAGCATTCCAGCCAATTACCATGAACAGACTTAGAGTTTGTACTTAAAGAGTGTCTGTGTGTGTGTGTGTGTGTGAGTGTATGCAAGCACACGTGTCTGCAGTAGGCTTATAAAAATAACTGAATGCACAATGAAATGCTTGCCACTCTCCCTAGTAAACAGCAAACACAGCAGAGCTTTTTATTTTAAACTATTTGAAATATATAAATTTCTTTACATATTTTGACAGGTGCCACGGGGCAAATGAGGATATTTTTTGTGAGTGAATTATATGTTTTTATTGGCACTTTATATATTCTGTCCAGTTTAAACAATATTAATATTTGAAACATTTAAGATGATATAGGAAGATATTATTAGAAAGAAGGGCCAACTTAGGTTGAAATTTTATGTGTTCTAAATGTAGACTTTCAAACTTTGACAAATTGAGAGAATGTATCAAAAGGAAATAAACAACTGGAGTACAAAATTGAGTTAATCACAGAGAGGTTCAAAGTATATTGATAACCATCATTTTATACCTATTTCATATTTTTATAACGTTTAAATATATTGCCCTATGATAGTAAAAATAATGCTACTATTATTTGGATAAATGAAGTTCATAAAAGTTTTCCTTTAATATCTTTCCCTGCTTCATAAGGGTAAGCCAGCTGTGTTCAGCTTTATGAAAAGAAACCAATACCATAGAATTATTGTTAATATTCAAATAGAAAAACCATGAATGAATATTTTCCTTAAGAAGTTAAGATTTTCTTTTGATTTTTTTCCTATAGTGTTTCTCATCAATAAACAATAATGAGGCACACAAGATGGGTTTCTCCCTATCAACATACTTCTGAATCTCAGTTCTGAGAGTGGTGCCCATATGACAATCTTAGTCTTGTATATCTGCTGTTCTTGATTTCCAAGGGACCATTTCAGGATATTCTGTGAATAATGTAATACTGGGTTTAAATGGAGATGGTAGTTGAAAGCAGTTTCTCATTAATTAATGTATAGTTTTGCAAGAGAAAAAAATGAATGAAAATGGAGTGATGGGGCAGGGAACTCATCCATTTCTTTATATAGCTGGACTCTTTTTCTTCCTGGGAGGCAGGTAAATGGCTTTTTCAGTTTAGCCTGCCTGTTGCTAGAATGATGTTTTATTAAAACTTGCAATTCATTTCTTGTATTTTTGGAATCTGGATATTCTGGAATCTACCTTGTTGTCTAACTTTGCTTTTGATTATGGAAGCTTATATATTTAAAAAATTAAATGAATTTGAGCTGTTTCCATATTTCTAAAACCCATTTTATTGAAACATTTTCATAATGCTTGTGCTAGAAAGAAGAATAATTTTTTTTATAGGCTGAAAGATTTTCCAGTTTTTTCCTTTTTTTTTTTTTGTTAACATTTTGGGTGATATAAATTAATCTATCGAGTAAATTTTTGTAACAAGCATTTCTTCTGAAGTTTTGAATACTTTTGAGTACTTTTTCCTAGTTAACTGTAAACTCATTTTTGCTCCACAAAAAGAGTGATTAAAATAGTGTAATAGCTAGGAAGGTGCATTAGTTTTCTGTTGTCTCTTTGGCAAATTGCCACAAACTTTATGGCTTAAACAATGCAAGTTAGAAGTCCAACACAGTTCTTGTCAGACTATAACTAAGGTGTCAGCAGGACTATGCTTCTTCCTGGAGGTTCTGGGGGAGAATCTGTTTCCTTGTCTTTTCCAGCTTCTAGAGGCCACCTGCATTCCTTGGCTCATGTCCTGCTCCTTCCATCTTCAAGTGCAGGCTGAATCCTCACACTGCAAGGTCTCTGGTTCTCTGCAGCTAGGAAAGGTTCTTTGCTTTTAAAGGACTTATGTAGTTTGCTAAAACTGCCAGAATGCAACACACCAGCGATGGATCAGCTTTTAACCAGGGGATTTATTTAGTTACAATTTTATAGTTCTTTAGAGAAGAGGTAGCTAGTTTTCATCTGAGTTTCTCTGTATGGGAAGGCACTCGGTGATGTCTGCTGACCTTCTCTCTTGGCTTCTGGGTTCCAGTGGCTTTCCCCGGGTGGTTCCTTTCTGCATCTCCAAAAGTCTGGGCTGAGCTATGAGTGCTGAGATGAAGTATGCTGAGCTGCTGAGTTCTCTTCTGACCTCTCTCTTTTAAGGTTCCAGCTAATTAAATTAAATGTCACTTATTGAGGAAGGCACTCCCCTTAGCTGACTGCAGATATATTCAGCCATAGATAATTTCACATGCTGATGGTTTAAGTCCTCAGCAACAGAACTAGGCACTAGCACTTGGCCAAGTTGACAGCTGAACCTAATTCGCACAAGACTTGTATGATTAGAATAGGCCCACGTGGATAACCCAGAATAATCTCCCCTTTTCAGAGTACACAACCTCACTCACCTCTGCACAATCCCTTCTGCAGTGTAAGGTAACATATTCACAGGTTCTAGAGATTGGAGTGTGGACACTTCTGGGGCTATTATTCTGCCCACCACAGATGGATTACAAAATGAATAGCTGATTTTATCAGCAATAAATTCACGAATCAATTTTTTCCCTGGAAACTGTAAATTAAACCAGTGAGTGCCAATAGAGACAGTGAAATTTTGACCTAATTCAGTGGATGCAGTCATCCCTAAGGATATTAAAATGCCTCAAGGTAATTAATGAGAGAAAATCAGATTTAAAATGTTTCACCAACTCAGTTCAAAATTCTGAGGTACAGATGTGAGCCCTATATAGTGACATTATTCTCAGTTTAATATTTTTATTGAGAGTCTCACATCAGATGAAGTTAATTAACCAACACTGATTTGGGATTGTGAACATTCCATTAGTTAACTCTGATGTGAATGAGCCTGGGTTTCTTTTTTTAAAAAAAAAAACAAAACACACATTTATTCTTTTATTTAAAATTTTTTTTTTCTTGTGCATGGACAGGCACCAGGAAACGAACCCAGATCTCTGGCATGGCAGGTGAGAACTCTGCCTGCTGAACCACTGTGGCCCGCCCACCTGGATTTCTTTTGAAACTGAAGGGTAATGGCTGGGCCACTAGAGGCCCAAATGTGAGCTCTAGTAACTCTGAGTTTTGAATAACACTATCTTTCACAGATCTGGCATTAAGCCATATAAGTCGCAAGACCCAGGAGATGAATCTGGCAGGTAGGTATGTCCTATGTGGTTTCTTAGGAAAGATGTAGCATATTGCCACAATCAGTAACACTAGACTGAAGTCAACAGTTTCAAAAATAGTTTCTCTTATTGTTCACATCCTGTGTTTTTTGAATAAATTTGAGCCAATTTATGGCACATGAGTCCATCCATATTAAGCATAAGATATACTAGAAACTGTATATCTAGTAGCAGTTTCCTTTGCTAAGTGATTATTAGCAAAGAAACATTAACTAGTAGTAAAAGAAGCAGAGGAGAAACTACTTTAGTATTGGTTTTGTATGGAAAGGCTCAAATTACATTGTGTTATGTTTTTCTGAAAGAAATGAGGTGGAAAAGAAACCAGCCATTTTCTTGCTCATATTATTTCTTAATTTTAGAATCCTTTACTGGAGGAAGACTAAATATTAACTTAGGAAACTTGCTTAGAAGCAAGGGCTTGTAGAAAGCAAATTTTTTTGCAAGAAGTAATTATTTTAACATTGATTCTTTTTGGTTCTGTACTCATAAAACAGTCTTAGGATTCTATATAAAAGCATAATTCATTTAATCAAATTTTATGCCATCTTGGGATGTATTTGTCAATCAAATTATCATCATCAAAGATGAAGACTTATTTGGACAATTTAAAAATTTACAATTTGATAGAAAGTAGCCATGCATTTATGAAAACATCTCTATAAATAAAATACATATTTAGTTGAGTTTCTTCTTTATCCACATGTGAAGCTCCACTTCAATGTATCTTTTATCTGTCAACAGTATATAGCATTTCAAGTACTACAAAAGAAATAAAAACAAAACCCAAACACCTTTAAACATCTGATGATTTAAAAAATGTGTGCAGATTTTTCCATATAATGCTAAAAATTTCCAGCTATGGTAATTTAAAATGAGTAAAGATGAAATCACTCTGTTTCACTTAAAAAAAATCACAAAGCAGCTGCTTTCTCTGTGATAGAAGAGACTGTTTAATCCTTACTTGAGCTGGCTCACTTGCCTTACTGAGCCTTTCACTTCGTTAAAAATTATCTCAAAAGCTTATCTTTGAGAGATGTCTGAGATAAAGGAACTAATGGAGAGGAGAGCTTTGAGGTTTTGAATCTTATTTGGCCAGCGGGTGGTGGATAGGACGGAAGGAGACTTCAGAACCAAAAACTTCAAAGATTGTTATTATTTATCAGTGACTATTTTGAAAACTAGTCCAGAGTTATATTTCTAGGGGAAATTTTTCCCAGTAAAGAAGGAATCAGCAAGTAAATGATGGAAGTAGGAGTTATCCTAACTCTTTCTTACTCCTTAGGCTTTGCAGATCAGAAAGCCACAGCAAGCTGTACTCATTTTCTTTACTGATCTTACCTTCAGATGTTTCCCTTTAATTTATTAGTGTTTTAATTTTGTATCCATCTTTAAAATGGAATGAAATTTGGAGAAAGAAAAGTAATTATTAATTGTTTTATGAAGAAATTTCTTTTAATTTGTATAATGCTCATAATTCTATCAATTTCTGAAGTTATTTTAATTAGTGTAATACCCATAATTCTATTAATTTCTGAGATTCTATACTTCAGATCATTTTTAAAAATTAACTCCTCTTAAAATACTCTGCATAAGAATCAGAATTAATGGAAATAATGGGTACCCTTTCTGTGAGCAAATATTCTTGGCGTGGGGCAAATAGAAAGAAGAAAGGATAAGCAGCAGTATCGTAAATGGCAGTATCTTAAAGGAACAAATGCCTGCCATCTTCTGTTGCTGATTTGTTGTTATCAATGCATTGTAGAATGAGCCAGGACATGGGAAAGCTTAGAGAGAATTGTGTGCCCTATCCCTGGTGCCGACTTCTCTTTACAAATGATAAGGGTCTATTTCGGTTTGATAAAGCTGCCGAAATGCTATATACCAGAAATGGGCTGGCTTTTAACTATAGGGATTTATTAAGTGACAAGTGTGCTGTTTGAAATGATGTATGTACCCTAGAAAAGCCATGTTTTAATCCTAATCCCATTTTGTAAAGGCAGCGGTTTCTTCTAATCCTTATTCAGTATTGTATATTTGAAACCGTAATTAGATCATCTTCCCGGAGATATGATTTAATCAAGTGGTTGTTAAGGTGGATTAAGTAGACACATGTCTCAACCCATTTGGGTGAGTCTTGATTAGTTTCTGGAGTCCTATAAAAGAGGAAACATTTTGGCGGGGGAAAGAGATTCTGAGAGAGCAGGATGACATAGCCACGAGAAGCAGAGTCCACCAGCCAGTGACCTTTGGAGATGAAGAAGGAAAATGCCTCCCAGGGAGCTTCATGAAAGGAAGCCAGGAGAGAAAGCTAGCAGATGACTGTGTTCACCATGTGCCTTTCCAGCTGAGAGAGAAACCCTGACTGTGTTCACCATGTGCCTTCTCACTTGAGAGAGAAGCCCTAAACTTCATCGGCCTTCTTGAACCAGTCTTCTTGGATGCCTTTGATTGGACATTTCTATAGACTTGTTTTAATTGGGACACTTTCTCAGCCTTAGAACTGTAAACTAGCAACTCATTAAATTCTCCCTTTTAAAAGCCATTCCATTTCTGGTATATTGCATTCTAGCAGCTAGCAAACTAGTACATTAAGTTATAATTCTAAGACTATGGAAATGTCCAAATTAAGGCACCAAAAAGAGGATACCTTTGCTGAAGAAAGGCTAATGGCATCCTGGGTTCCTCTGTCACCCAGGAAGGTGACTGCTCATCCTTCACTCCCAGGTTTTGTTGCTTTTAGGTTCTATGCACCCTTGCTTGCTTCCCTGGGGACACTTCCCTGAGCTCTCTGTGTCCTGCTGGTCCTCTCTTAGCATCTCCAGGATGTTTTCTTCTTACTGCTTCCTTCACTTGGTTTCATCTCTCTGTTCTCTGTATCTGTCTCCCCCTGTGTGTTTTCTTGTCTTTATTCTCTTTCATAGAGGACTTCAGTAAAAGGATTAAGTCCTACCTTAAATTAGGTGGGTCACATCTCCTTGGAAACAAGCTAATCACACCCACAATGGGTCTGCACCCATGGGATTGGATTAAAAGAACATAGTCTTTTCTGGGGTGCATAACAGCTCCAGACCACCATAGAGTCTTTCATGAGGGCAGGAGAGATTGGTTCCTGGATACAGCCACAACCATGATGAGAAATAGCTATTCCCTGGTATTTCTTCTGGGGGTGGAGTGTGCTAGAGAGGAAGGCAACTGGAGAACCATCAGTTCAGCTTCTATAGTAATAAGTAAGGGAATGAACTCACCAACCAAAAGATTTTCAGAAATTCTTACCTACCAATTACAAATTTATACCACAAATTAAGCTCAGAATTTTCCCAAGAGTCTCACTAGAGAAGGTGATAGAGAAAAATGATTTACCGACTGGAATATTAGAGTACAAGAAGATCATGCGGTATGTTTTCCTTTTTGGCAAAGGTTAGTCCTGTCCTCTTCAATCAAAACGCAATCTCAGTAATTACTATTGAATACTCTCAAGTGCATGACGGCGCTCTAAGCACAATGCAGAATTAATCAAAGGACAGTGTGACCTCAAATTTAAAGGAGGTTCAGCTAAGAGCATGACTGTACATATCGAGTAACATTAAATATTTAATAATCACTTATTTTTGACAAGTGGTAGGTTCCAGTTGGGATTTATTAAATTCATTTTCTTTTCATTAGAATAAAGAATAAATGAATTGATGTATTTGTTTGGTGGCAGGTACATGATTATCTTGCCTATGCTTTTCCCCCCACCTCTCTCACTCTCATTTGCCCGACTGTAAGATTCATTTATCTTCCTCTTGTGTTCCTTCTATCGTAGAATGTCTTTTTTTTCTCTTTCTCGTACATACCTGCAAGTGTAACACACACACACTCATACACACACCAAGTTATTTTAAAATGAACTGCTCCCATCCTAGTCCTTTTAATTTTTGTTTCCTTCTTCTAGGCTGCCAGTAACATCTATTTTAAGCAACCAACTCTATTTATTGAACCTCTACCAAATAAAGCATCATGCTAAATGCTGAGCTTCCCACCCCTGCCCACTCTCCCTCTGCAGGTCCTTGATTGTAGAATTATATCAGTATTTCCTCCTAGTGGGTAAAAGGTAGATGAAATGGAAGGAGAGAAGGGGCATACAGAAGGAACTTGGCTACTTACAGAGAGAAGAAATTGAAGACGGAATTTGTAAACAAGGAAAAGGCAGGGTTGAAAAACACAGCCCTGAGGTCATTATGGGGGATTGGAGGAGAGAAAGAAACTGTGGAACCCAAATTATTTTGAGTGTTTTATCAGGCATTTTATGGTGGGTAAAACAGATTGTTATATTTTTACATTGAATCCTCTGTACTAAATTATCAATTTATCTTTTTCAACTAGCTAAAGCCCACATTTAAAAATCTCAAAACCACACATTTCTTTTTCATCACTGCAATTATTCCACTATCCATCCAGCCCATCTTGTGGCAATCATTTCTCAATCTCCAGTGCTAAACTAGTAAAATGAATTCCCTATATTCTATTTAGGAACAACTTGTATTTTCCAATGTCCTAAACTAGGAATCCACATACATCAGACTTAACATATTATCTAGAATTTCTTTCTAACACATTAGACCCTCTGGGAAGTTTCCAGTTAGGCTGAACCATTGTTGGAAAATTGATCATGCAGAAACAGTAACTTGAATTCTGTCCAGACTTAGTAAAGTGTTAGAAGTTGGAAGAATAATTGATTTTTCTAGTTAGTTTATTTTTTATTGTAGCAATCTTCTGTATTGATTTGGTTTATAATCTTTGGTCTTTTTGTGTCATAGATGATATCTCACTGGTTATCTGCTTAATGATTTCAGTATTTGAGTTTTTTGGTTTTTTTTTTTTTTAATCTTTGTAGTCATGTCAGTGAAATGTAGGTTTCAGTGGTTTTTTAAAGTTAGGATTTGGCAAGAAGAAAAAAGATCATTCTCAGTGAGAGGTTTGGTTGAGTCATCCAGAAATTCATACTTAGGTTTCCTGACAGCCCATAATTATCATATTGCAGTTATTTTTTTAGAGGTGTTTACACTGAGTTGAGGTTTTAGCCTATTGATGATTTGAATCATGAGTTAACTCTTCTGTTAATCCAGTAGTTTACCTCAGTAATCAGTCTGCCAGCCTGTTCAAAATTACCGTATTACTACTAGACTCATACTTTGACTTCTTTGCCACATAAGCACATTGGGATCAGATAATTAGTCTATTTTCTTCTTTAAGGAATTTACGTTATAATAGAAGAGAGATAACAAATACCCAAGAATATGACCCACACTGATACAAACACCACCATTTCTTTGCTCCTTTTCAGAACAACTCCTCAAGTGTATTCCATAAATGCTGTCTATAGATCTTCTCCTCTTGATCTCTCTTAAGCCCACTCTTCTCAGACCCCACCACTCCACCAACACTGCTTGTGTCAGGGTCACGAGTGACTTTCACGTCAATACACTGGTGAGTTCTGTCCTCTTCTGATTCTATTCAGCATCTCTTGCCACAGGTGGTCACTCTCTGCTCCAAACAGCGTGCTCTTCTGGTTTCCCATCAACCTACTTTCCTGTTCTTCTCAGCCTTGTTTGCTATTTCATCATCATCTTTCTGACTCTAAAAATAAGAGTGCCCATGGGTCCATCGTTGATCCTCACTGGAACTCACTCTCGAGTGAAACTCACTCTCTTTGGAGATGTCAGTCTCATGCCTTTAAATTTCAACTGCATGCTGACAGTTTCCAAATTCATGTTGTTGATTTGAACCTTCCTATGGAACTCTAGTCAATAAATTTCCACTTGGATATCTAATTGGCATCCTGTACATAATATGTGCAAAACTCCTGCTCATGCCCCTGTGCCAGACCACTCCTCCTATGTTCTTTCCAATCTTAGTAAATGGCAACTTCATCATTCAAGTTCTGCAGTAGTGCAATATCGTAGTCACTTGCCAAATGTGGCTTTTGAGCACTTAGATACAGCTAATCTGAATAAAGCTGTGCTATATATGTAAAATACACACCAGATTTTAAAGACATAATACAATAAAATAAACTTACTAATTTTAATAAACTGTCTTAATGATATAATGTTGATTTCTTATTGAAATACTGTTTTGGTTATATTGGGTTAGATAAGATATATCTGAAAATTGATTTCACCTTCTTTTTACTTTTTTAACCTATCAGAATATTAAAAATTATGTGCTTGGCTCACGATTATGTTTCTGTCATACAGTGTTGTTTTAGTTGCTTAGTCAAATTACTGGAGTCATCATTTTCTCTTCTTTTCCTCTTATACTCCATTTCCTGTTAGTGCTACCTTCAAAATATATCCATATATCCACCTCCACTACTACCACTCTGCTCCAAGCCATCATTAGCCATTGCTTAGATTGTTGCCACAGTCCCTTATTTGTTTTCTGCTTCTGCAGTCTGCTCTCAACACAGTGGCCCTGAGATCTTCTTAAAAATATGTCAGATCATGTCTCCCCTTTCTCAAAACCCTCTAAAAGCGTTTCGTCTATTTCAGAGTAAAAGCTAAGGCCTGAAAATCCAAGCTCTGTAATACCTGGTTCCTCTTATTCCTTCAACTTCATTCCTCTTATTTTCCCAGTTATGCACTGAGCACATGTCTCTTTGGGCCTTTACAATTGTTCTATTCTCTGCCTCAAGTACTCTTCATCCAGCTCTCTGCCACACCCATTCCTTCCTCTCTTTGCTAAACTGTTACTTAACCCTCTATTTAAATTTATGAGCTTGCCCCATTCTACTGTGCCCCAATGATCTCTAACCCCTTTCCTTGCTTTATTTTTCCTTCTGAGTACTTATCAACATCTAACATAATATAAATTCATCTTATTTATTTTCTGCCTTTCCCCACCAGAATGTAAATTCTATAAGGCAGGAACATTTGCTGTGTTCATAGCGCTATCTCCAGCTCTGATAATAATGCCTACCACATATTAGATAGTAAGTGAATATTTGTTGAATGGATGAGCAAATGAATATATTAGCATCATAAGTGCGCTATGATTTGAAGTGAGAAATTACAGGTATTTTGGAATAGTAAATGACTGCTGCTTCCTATACTGAAATTAACTAGAGTGAGATAAGGCTGGGTGGCCAAGGTGGGACATTGTAGAGAGGGCCTTAAATCCTAGACTGAAGGACCTACATTTAATTCAGTGGAAAATAAGGAGCCTTTGAAAATCTGTAGGTAGAAGTAGATCAGATTGGGTTTAGTTTTATCTGGAAGCTGAGAGAATAGATAGATGGACAGACAGACAGACAGTTGATCCCAGGGCATAAAGGAATAGCTGATCAGATCATTGAGAGGCTAGAGACAAGGTCAGTTGAATGGATGATGCAGCCATGCAGTCAAGAAGTAAGGGCCTGCTAGCTGTGAAATTGAGAGAAAAATATGGGCGAAACTATCCACTGCTGTAGGATTTGGCAAGTGACTCCATGTGAGAAAGGAGGGAGGGGCAAGTAGTTAAAGATGACTTTGCTCCAATCTGTCTTGTCACTGTTTATTCTGAAAAGCCAGATGAGAAATAAAATTATGAGAAGGAAGATGGTATTATGTATGGGGGTTTATTGGGATAAGAAAAAAATAAACTGGATTATTTCAATTAAAAAATCATTATTTTCTATATACATATATAAACTCTTCTTATTGTTCAATATAAAAGAAATATAACTCTTCAATTATCTTAGCAATAATTAAAACACACTTCCATATAGTGTCACAAACAGGAGAAATTTCTGACACATTTCAGTATGTTCAAATGCAAAACTTTCTGTCCATTCTATCTCATCTTCAAGGTATGAATCTTCTCCCTTCTCTTCCCTCTCACTGCCAAACTACTACTTTCACTTCTTCACTTTCAACTCATTTTGAATTCTACTTCAAAACTGTAAATAATCACTGATAGCACTCAAATGGTTAAGTGTAATATGCCCTTTTCCTCATTCCAAATAAACTTTTGGTAGCATTTGACCCTGCGGATCACCATTCCCAAGAGATAAGCAGGCATAAAAAAGCATTAGAACTGTCAAGTGTCCCTGCCTTTGCTTGTGCCACTCCCTCTATCTAGTATGACTTTCCTTCTGCCTCAGTTATCCCGGTGAAAGCCTACTTACCCTCCACAAGTCACGCAGAATCCCAACAAGATGAATTCTTCCTTCAGCACTGTCACAGTCATGCACTTCGCTTATACATCTCATTATATGTGCAGCCTCGTTTTCCACTCAGCTATCTACGGGGTTGGCCACTTTTCTGGCCTCTGAGATCTTTTAGGTCAGGGTCCATTTTTATTCATCTCAACTCTCTACATGTCATAAGCACTTGATAATAAGTGCTTATTGAATGAATCTATTATGTAATGATGTACATTTAGACTTTGGAAATCTTTTCATTGTCAATACTTGGGCCCATTCATTTCTCTTCTCAAACTTAAATGTAACTGAAACTTTTGAAATCAGTATGGAATTTCCGAATGTACTTTCTAACCATATAATGCCAAATATTTAGAGGGCTAGTGAGCAGCATGGAAGAGAAGACTGGTTGAGAGTACACAAAATGGAAAGACGAAAGGAAAGCCATTAATTTTTAATTCCTTCCTAAATTTCTTCTTGCTTGCTTGTTCTTGGCAGCCATGAATATCTGAAACCTGCCAAGGCTGATGCTGCCCTTTTAAGTTATATTGTACTCTCACATTCTTTATTGACCCATTGATGAATTAAGATGAGATCCAGAATAACTTCACTAATGAGGATAATAACAACCAGAAAAACAAAATAGAACAACAAAACAACCTAATATCATTTGGAAGAAATTAAACAGGTGCCACTTGCTAGAAAAGTTTTGAATGTTCTGGTACTTCTTTTCTTCTTTGGGGGGGTGGATGCATGATCTTGGAATCGAACCTGGGTCTCCTGCATGGAAGGTGAGCATTCCACTGAACCACCTGTGCACCCTGGTACTTCTTTTAATAATGTAATCCAGTTGTAAATCTTTTCATTTTGTTGAATTTTAGGAGAATGACTCTTAGGTATCTAAATATTTGGATAATTTTCACTTTTTAAGATATTGCCTCTTCTTCCCTATGTACATAGTTCTTTCACAAATACAATAATTGCCTTAGAGAAAGAATGTGACGCTTAGTTGCTGCAGTAAAACAGTAAAATATTTTTAAGAGGCTATTCATACTGTTGCTAAATGATACATTTTGTTCTGAATTGACAGTGCTCTTTTTTTTTTTTTTGGCCAGTACTCTATATAGCAATTTCTACATTCATTTATGAAATAAAGTACGTGTTATGTCTCTTGTACTCTATGAAAATGTGCAGCTCTGGCAGTTACACTCGATGATTTTGCTATAGTAATTAAAACACAGATGGAGTTCATTTCTTTCCCAAGTGTTTGATTGGCAGATACTCTGTGATCAACACTCCTCTCTGCCGAACCCATCAGCACCATCTGCCTTCAGTCTGCTTGGAGAAGGTGGTCGCAGTGGAATTTCCTGATCATCACATGAGCTAATTTCAACTCCCAATTTGAGCAGAATATATTCCTTTTGCTGAAGCCATCCAATGAGTTTTGAAAAACTGCATGCAATATATAAGGATTTTCACGACAGTTGGTTTGCAACTTAATGAAATATTCATTAAATGATATATTTTAAAAAAGAAATCATCATTCTCTCTCTCTTTCTGATTAAAATATTTTGAGTATGACATAAAGTGACTACACCTTGAAGAATTAAAATTTCTAAATAAATTTGAGCTGACAGGGCATTTTGTTTTCACTGAAGCTGTTTGAGATGATTACAAATCAGGGTCTTGCATTTTGAGCCATGTGTACAAGCACTGGTTACAAACAGAAATGCTTTAGTATGTTCTCTCATAACCTGGCATTAAAATAGTTTGAAAGAATATGCTAATTTTAAAAATTGTGTATATTTATATCTGTTAGAAATAGATTATGGTGAATGTTGCTTCTTTATTTGGATACCTGGGTGAGAAACGGATAGAAATTTACATTTATCCAATTTTGATGCAGATAAATGACAGTCAGTTGGTTATTACATAGAAAAAGAGACATTTAAAACATTGGGAGCAGAAGGTGGTGCACCAGTGGCTCAGTGGCAGAATTCTAGCCTGTTGTGTTGGAGATCTGGGTTCGATTCCCAGCTGTCCATGCAAAAAAAAAAAAAAAAATATTGGGAGCACAGAAACAATGACATTTTTAAAAAGGAAGTAGGAAAAAAATTATTTTATTGTCCTAAAAACATGTCTTTTTGATGGATGATACTTATACATACAACTAGTCTAGATTTGAGAAAAATGCCCATGTATTATGCATAATAACATGAATTTTCCATGTAAGTATATAATGGAAAACTGTTTTGAGTCTTTTTCCTTCTTCCTTTCCAAATGGATAAATAATTATGTTGGATGAGATTAAAAACATGTAGTACATATGGGGGCAAATGAATGAACTAAAGTATTGCCTACAGAATGTTAGAAAAAAGAATCAAGCAATTAGATTGAAAAACATTCTGAAGAACTTTGGAATACGCTTACTGCTTATGGTTCCTGTGGAAACTCACCAATCATAAAGGACAAGAGTGGCTTTTGGAACTTTGGCAAGGATTTGAAGATTGAGTTGTAAAGCTAATCATTTCACAGTTATAGAGAAAAATAACATGAGTTTTGGAGGTGAATCAACAGAAAAGAAAGAAGATAATTATGAACATAGAGATATTTACATCTTCTTCTGTTATCAGGAACCTCTAAAGATAAACCTTGAATTAGCTTCTCATTTTGTTTGAATATTTAATCACATCAGTTCAAGCTTGGAATTTTTCAAGGTAAGGATTGAGGGTGGGGAGAGAGAAAGAAGAGTTCTAATTTTAGTGATTTAAAATGCAGTTTAGTGTACACAGTAAATGTTTATCCTGAGGAGTTTACATTTTCATAAGGAGAAGGATGTGAATAATTTTGATATACAGACTAGGCTAAGTACCATAAAACAAAGTGCTGCAAAAGTTCAGAGAAGAGAGAGAATGCCCAGATTAAGGGAATCCAAGAACACATAAATTTGTATGCTTGTTCACTTGAGTTCTATTCTAACACCAGCATCTTCTTTTCCAACTGTTTCTTTTTTCTGTGCCAGTTTTAGTTCATGTCAATATTTTCTATGTACTTTAACATTTGCAAAAACCCATTTTACTATGATTATATATATAATATGGATCTCCAGAGAACTGCATCAGATGTCATTTGATTAATCACAGCTAACATTTATTGATTGCTAACCACATGCAAGGCACTTTTCTAAGTACTTTTCCATTTTGCTCTCACAGCATCCCTATGAGGAAAGCACTATTATTATTACCTTATTTCACAAATGAGGAAACTGCCTAAAATGATCCAGCTCATCCAGTAGAGAGATGGATTGGAATTTCATCCCAGGCAGATTGACTCTAGATTGCTCTACTGTAGTACTGTTTAAATAAACCCAGCCCCTACAGTTGCCCCCCTCCACCCCTGCAGTCAGATTAAAACCCATAGAAGGGGCCGTACTGGAGAATCTCAGCTTTTAGGAAATTTGCTAGAGCCTTAGAAGCATCCCTGGGATGAGAAATTAAACTGAGAAGAAGGAAGAGGAGCTGGGAAGAGACTGGGTTGGACAGTAGACTGCTTAGTGCATCTGCACGCTGGCATACAGCCACCTTTTCCACACATACTCTCCCTGCTGTGCCTGCCCACTGGGTCCTCCACCTCATCCCAGGCTGATGGGCGACTGAGAGATAAGGTAGGAAAAGCACTCCTTAGATGAAAAGAAGTTTTATTTCATTGATTTGTTTTTTGTCCATTAAAAAGGCTTTCTGAGCATCTAGGCTACGTGTTGAAGGATGTTGAAAAGTGAATCTCTTGCCTTCAAACATGGTAGAAGAAAAAGTCCATGGGCCTGAGGAAATGTGAAAACCCTTGCCTTTAACTTTCTCTGGTTTTCTTTACTTGTGGGTAAGACAAGGGAACTGTGCTAAAAGTTCTGGAGAGTCCCTACTTTTTTATTTTTTAAAAAAATTGTGATGATAAGGAGCTTATACTCTAGCTGAGAAGGCATGAGAAATGTATATAAAAAGTTAAATACAGGGAAAATTTAATATACAGAGAAAGATGTCAGAACAGATGTTGCCTATGGGAGATGGAGAATGACTACAGGGCAGTAACCTACTGGTATGGTGGTGATATAAGTTGTAATTTATCAAAACTCATTGAACTGTACATATCAAGTGTGCAATTCATTCTATGTGCATTTGCCTCAGTAAAATCACACAGCAGAAAACTTAAATGACATAATGCTGCAATATATCCATGTATCTCAAATCAGTATAGAGATTTCAAATGACTAAAACCCCAAGTAAGAACTAAAAGTTCAGGAGAGATGCTGAATTGGGAAGACAGAGAATGAAGATGTTGTAAATGGGACTCAGGTAGTTTAATACAGATCATTGCTCTTTCGAATATATATATATATGATAAGCTATTATTTTGGTTCCCTTGACTATTTTTGTTTTTTTGAAATATTTTTGAGATTATTTGATTTTTCTTATTTTTCTTGTCTTTTGTAAGCTGCACCACATTTTTGCTTTATCTTTTTTTTTCAAAGCCAGCTGCTGCTGCTTCTTTAAATAACCCTCCTTAGCTTTATTTTTTTTTCCTTAAATCTGGCAATTACTGTGCATGGCTCACATGTCTAGACAGCTCCTGGCATATAGTTAGCACTCATTAATTAGTTACACAGGACTGTTGAGTTGATATCACATTTATTTGTACTTCAGCATGCTGTGTGGTTTTCTGTTTAAGCATTCATTCACCTACTTTTTCACCTTTTTCTCTGGAGACAGATGATATGTTAGTGTTCTTTACACTGCTCCTCCAAAAATTTGTCCTCCTTTTGGGAAATGCCTTTTTAGGTTGGTTTCTCACACATATTTAAAATGTTATCTTTGGTTATAAGTTTGAACTATTACTTCACTGTCTCCTTTCACTCTGGTGGTGAACAAATTTATCCATATATATGCAGATAGTAAATAAAGAATGACCTTGATTGAAATCAGTTCTTTTGTTATGCTTGGTCTATATTTAAAAAAAAAAAATTGTTTGGCAGTTCATGATCGACTGACTGTGTTGGATGTCTTGAGTCTTAGAAGATAACATAGCTAAAAATGAATCATACTAAAATGTCTTATGTTAAAAAAGATGGGAAGACTGAAAAAGAGAATAGAAGAAAGAAGTTCACATAATGCTCAGCTTAAAAGATGAAGCATTAAGCTTGAAAGGAGGCATGAGATGAGGAAGGGCAGCTGCGTCTTTTCCCTTCTCGTGATGGTTCTTATGTTCTACCCCATGCTAATGTCATCAACAAGATTAGCTTGTCTAGATTTTTGCTGCTCTGAATTCTTACTGGGCCATGCTCACTTTAGTGTTGGTTATTTTTGGTCTTTTTTTTTTTTTTTACCTTGGTCCCAGAAATTTATAAAGACAATGTTTAATGTTCCTTGTTTCCCAAATCCAAAATGCAAAACTGACTCTAGAGAGTGAGGGTAAGAGCAGGAGATAGAGCAATGACACAGGCATCGGAAGTCAGGATGGGGCTAACGAAACTGAAGTGGACCAGAGACCCCGTCTGGGGTGTGACCGAGATCTGATCCAAGAAACGTGATATTGATTTCTCGTTCCCCAATAGGTGAAGGTAGGCTAGGACCCAGGGGCCAAGGCAGGTGGCGAGGACTCAGTAACTTGCATCTTTATAGCCCTGGCTCCCAGGAGATTTATCTGACCCCACACTGCTCTAGAGGTTTAATTTGAGTTGGTTTTGATATTTAATGGAGGCCAATCTGTGAGGTTCATTAGGGCAGGAAGAGCTGTGGGCAGTGGCAATATTTGAAGTCATATAACAAAAAGGGTGGGATTAGAAAGTTTTGTGAAGAAAATAAACAAGTTTCTAAGACACTTTGTACAAATTTTAAAATATTTGATCATTTGTAGTATAATTTCAGGTGGAGGCCACGTTAGATTATAAGCCCCAAGACTGCCGAATATCCAAGTAGGTATTATTAACCCCAAGCCCTCTCAGAAGTGAGAAGAAGCCCAGTATCCGTGGCATTTTTAAGGGTCTTGGATTATTGAATACCAAATGTCAAAAGCAGCTTACAAAAACTGTGACATATTGTAAATGATTACACTTAAGTTGTTAAACCCCTGTTAAGACATTCATAGAAAAAACCATGGCTGGTATGTAATATAATTTGAGGGTGACGTTAGAAGTCCAAATTTATGGCTCTTCATTAAGAGCAGACTGTCCAAATTGCCCTCTCTTTTCTCACTGCCAGCCTCCCATTGTCTCTAGGTAACGAATGCTTAAAATGTTTCAAAATGGATGCTGATAGAAATGATTTTTACAGAATTATAAAATATTGGAAGAAAAAATTCTCAGTTATTTCTTTATAATAAAAAATTGGGGTGGGGGAAGGAAAGTGCACAAAGAGTGTGGTATCATAAGGAAGATAAATAAGAGGAAATATCAGGATAAAGCTTCAGCTACCTCAGAGTGCTGTCTCTCACATTAATAGATTTTCCACTGAAGCAAAAAGTCTTCAGACTCAGAAGTTGTTACAGAGCAGAATAAAATCACAATGTTTATTTAGTAGCATTGAGTTGAAATAGAGTTACAAGTTGCTCTAAAATTTCACTGAACTTTAGAGGAGAGAGTTACAAAAGAATTAAAAAATGCATTTTTTTTTAAAGCGTGAATAGGAATTGATGGTAAAATTGTACCTCTATTTTTTATAATGAAAGCTTTTCAAAATGGTTTTTCTTGCTTAAAATATTTCATTTCAAGTACGTGATCATCACATAGAACTTTCATGTGGGAAATAGTCATGAAAAGATTGAACAACTGGTTGTTCAGGCTTCCTCGCCCCTGTGACTTGATTCCTGGAAGGAACACTGGAAGAGATGCCAAACTGCAATCAGAGTGAGCAATAAAACCAAGTAATGTTAGCACACTCTTGGCCAGGAATTAAGAGTTATGGCTCCTCTCTTATTCATTGGCACTTTTTTCCCCAAGGGTAGACATGGAGTTAGAAACTGTCCAGACCAAGCTCTAAACTCTGTCTTCCTGACTTTAAGTTTATCATAAATCCTTATATTCCATGCTCATGGGTTAACCTTTTTTTTTTTTTCTTTTTCACATGGGCAGGCACTGGACTCATAGATTAACATTTAATAGACCAATTCACATTTATAGTTTTTAAAGCAGTATTCAAGCTTTTGATAATCATAACACAGAAAGGGACTCACATTGACCCTGACCATGAAAAAGATATATGAGCAATTTTGCCCTCTTTTTTTCAGGTAGGAGGAAAATGCTTAAACTGTTATTATCTAATCTTTTCTTTGCGTGTGTTGATAGTTTATTGAGAATTAGTTTAATTTAACCTCCGTTTTTATTTTATTGTGGTTAGAAGCATTGGAAATGGAAACATTTAAGATGACACTTGGTTTATTAAAAACCCACAAAGCTAGCAGATGGTTTAGGGAAGCGCATTAAGATGCCACTTGGTCCTTAATTCAAGACCATACTTGATGCTGCATCTGGAAGACGAGCTATGCCAAGAAAAATGCTGTTAAGTTTAAGACTATATTATTCATAAATATTTAAGAAAATAAGAGATTTGTGTTCATGAGCATTATATATGAAACCAAGCACATTTTCCATGGTGAGGAGGATTCTGTAAGCTATTTCTAAATCTGTAGTGTTTATTCATATACTATTTTAATAAGCCTATGGAAAATAGAACTTCATGATGAATCCAGTCAAAATTTTATAGCTACAATTTTTTTATCTTAATGATTTTTTGTACAAATGGAAGTTGTCATTTTATAATAGTCACTGCGATAAATAGTTATTGTGTTTAAACACCCTCATACCAAATATGGAACTTCTGAGTTTTCTGTCTTTAAATATTTTCCCAACACTTATGATACATCTGATAGTGATTAAAAAGCTGAGTATAGTGAATTGGTACCATGTATAGCTGTGATAGCTGGCATCTGGTTACTTTTCCTATTATTTAATTTACTCTGTTTTGCTAAAGCCACACTATTTGTGAAAGTTTTTACGCTTTCTGCTCAAGACATGCTAATTTGTTTTACAGTGAGAAAAAGGAGGAGGCTTCAAAGCAGTGTTAATTATAGGTGCCACGAGCATTTCTTAATTAGTTTTATTGGTGTAGAAATAAATCACTTAAAAATTCTCAAATTCCTTTTGGCCGCTTTTTTTTTTTTAATTTGCTGATGTCAATTTTCTGGACAAAATCTCATTTCCAATGGATTATATATAACCCTTGTGGACAGCATATTCTTGCTAGATCTATAAATTTATATCTAAAAGCCAAATTAGACTTCAGAAGACCCTGGAAGATGCTGAAATGGTCAGGAAAGGGGAAAGTACTTCTTACTCACAGTGATGACAGAGCTCTGTGGGCTTCCTAGAACTCAGGAAACTCAACAGCTGAGAAGGGAGCATCTTCCCTACCTGAGCATTGATACTCCCAACCTGTAACATGAGACCTTTCAGCTACTTGTGTAAAGTACCAGAAGCAGAAAGAATCTGATTTAAACCATTTTCAAATATATAAATTAAATAGCTAATAATTTTATTAAAAAAAAATTAAACCTTTCTTTACAGAACATTCAAGAAGAAACCTTGGATGATGGATCTCCTTTGGTACAGGTGGTTTCAGAGTCTACAACACTGTTACCGATGCTTCAACATTGCATGTTTTAGATGTAGGCTTTGGGTGAAAAATTAAATATTATCCAAATCAAATATATTCTTAATAGTTCAAGAGAATAAACGCAGAAGAGAATCAAAGACCATCTTTGATGGAAGCTGGCCATCTATTGTTTGCCTGTGTCAAAAAGCAGTGTGCTGTGTTGAAAAGAGCATATAATATATTCTTGACCCAAGTTCAAGTTACACGAGTACAGGCTGCGTGAACGAACTTGGCTAAGTTATGGAAGCTCCTTGAGCCTCAATTCAATCATGAGTAAAAAGAGTATGCATTGTTAATAATACTACCCCCTAGAATTAGTGTATTATGACAAAGAAATGACATTTGCAAATGACTTGTCCTGGCTCAAACCTGGACTTGATTTCTGACTTTACCACTTACAGGCTTTGAAAGTTTGGATAAATTATGTAACCCAATAAAGTCTTGTTTTTCCGTCATGAAATGGGGATAATTAAGAATACAGTGCTTGCAAATTGTTAGAATAAGAGCTCAATAAATGTTTGTTACTTT
>PVIY010019598.1:0-45558 GCA_004026745.1 Myrmecophaga tridactyla
GTGCTAGCCATGTGGGGTCCAGGGCAGGAAGGGCAAGTGGAAGCCTGGGGAGGACGCCGGGCACGGGCTGCTGGGCCGGGCATTTCAGGAGAACGGACGCTGGTTTTAATCGGTTCCCCTCTAAACCTCTTCTTTCTGTCCCCAGCCCTCACGAGCCCCCTGCAGCTCCTCGCGGCCCAGGCCAGTTCATCCACCCCCGTGGTGGTGGCCCGGGTGTGCGAGGGGGCCCCTGAGCAGCCCGCCGCCAGCGCCCCCGCCGTCACCAGCGCCCCCGCCAGCGCCCCCACCAGCGCCCCCGCCGCCTCTCCCGCTGGGGAGCCCGAGATCAAGCGGCCCCGGGTGGAGGAGCCCAGCGGGACTGCGGCCACGCAGGCCAGTGTGATCGCAGCCGTCGGCCCCCAGGGGCCAGGGACGGGCGAATGAGGCCACCTGGACGCGGTGGGGGGTGCGCGCCCCCAGGTGGTGGAGCCGGCCGCGTCTCCGAGGGCGCGCTGCAGCCACGGCGGAGGGCACAGCCGCAGCTGACTGGGCACACGGTGCCACACGCGCCCGGGCGCCCTCTCCCCGGGCCTGGCGCTCGCCCACTCGCTACTTCCATTTTATCTCCTGCCTCTCCCTGTAGTTTAAAACAAAAACACATAAACAAGTTCAGACAACTGATTGTATGGTTCTGGGGATTCTTTGTTGTTTTTTCCCTATTCCCTTAGCACCTTCCTTATCTCCCCAAGCCTTTTTTTCAAGAGCCTGGGGGAGAAGGTGGTACACAGACCAGCACCTCAAGGAAGGTGCCACAGCCGACCGGCCCCCCCGGCAGGTGGAGGTCCCCCACCCCCGAGGCGGGCCCGGCGTCCCCTGGAGGAGCGGCTGGCGCGCCCCGGAGACTGGCCTGCGTCGGGCAGAGGCCTGTTCAGGGAAAGGCTGGGAATTGGACAAACACCACGTGTCAGAGGAAGGCGAGAACTCCCGAGTCTCCCCACAGGCGACGGCAGGTATCGCGCTGCCCGAAGGCATCCCTGCGGCTTTCGGACCCCAGGCCTTTCTTGTTCCATCACCCTGCGTCCGAGGCCAGCACGAAGGCCCTGCGTGGCGGAGGCCGCCCTGCGCGGTGCCACCGCACCTGCTCACTTGAGGAGGGACCGGCGGCTTCCTGTCTGGTGTTCGAGGTGGCGCGTTCTTTGGATGAAAGGCCAGTCCAGAGCAGTGCCTCCACGTCCAGCATGCCATGGGCCGCACCCGAGTCTGCCTGGCATGTCACGCAGGCGTGGAAGCCAGCGGCCACGGGTGCTTGAGGTGGCCAGAGGTCCCAACTGGACAGGGCAGCCGGGGAATTGGCAGATGTGCCACTCTGACCACAGGAAAGGGACAGAAAAGGCACCTGCGTGTTGCCTACATGGTGGGCACCACAGAACTAAGCTGAATCTGGTTGTGTGGCTTTTTAACCAAATCGCCATTTTAATTTATCACTGTTTTGAATCAGCATTGTCTTTTCTACCTGAGCCTCCCCGAGCAGCGCAGCACGTGGGGTCTGCGTGCCTCCCCTGTCCACCCCTTGCCACGGGGGTGGAGCAGCAGCCAGGACACACCAGCCAAGGGGCTCTCGGCTTCCCAGGGCTGGGCCCTGGCCCTCATGGTGACCTTGGGCAGTCAGAGCTGTGTCTCGGGCACAGGGCTGGAGCCTGAGCTGTTAAATTCATAGCCCACTGTAAGGAGAAGAGCCCAGTCCCTCAGCTTCTCTTGGGGAACCTTTCCAGGAAATTCAAGTGCATCTCTGCAAAGTGATTTTAGGCTTTGCTGGACATGCTGGCCAACAACAAGGAGAATCAACAACAGCAAATGCCACGCGGAGCAGGGGGTGTCTCCGGGAAGTGGCTTTTTCTTGGAAAGCCTGTCCTCAGCATTGCAGCCCAGTCACCTGCTGCACTGAGCCCTGACAGGAGACCGCAGAGACCACATGCCCCGTCCGCACTCGCAAGCCGGAGCAGCAGCCCCAGGGGAGAGCTAGGAGCAGGCTGGGCGTGCACTGGCCCCCAGGAGAAGGAGACACCCTTGAAGTGACGTTGGGGAGCCCAGGCATGACCTGTGTCATGACCCGGGGGCATCCTGGACCCCCCTGCCACCCTCCTGGATGTGCCTGGGCCCGCCCCAAGCCAGCTGCCGCTGTGGCACTCAGCTTTGACCAGAAGTACATCAACGGCTGACACCCAGAGGACCAGGACCGGGTGAGAACACGCCGCACCCCTCCTGTAGGCCCCTCCACTGCAGCCAGGCACCCGCTCCCTGCCCCGTCCATGTGTCCTCAGTGTTCCATGTGCATCTTTTCTGTTCAGCATGTGTGGTGTGTGCGAGGGTGGGGGGGGGTGTGGGAGTGGGCAGGCGCCGGGTCGCCAGGAGCCCTCACCTCACAGGTCCTTAGCTCCTGGCCTGTGGCGCCTCCCCACCTTAATTTCCATTTGTTCCCAGCACTGCTTGCAGACCCCTTTCAAGGGGTGTCACGTTTGCTTTTGGACACCCCTGACCCGGAAGCTCGCTGTCTGCAGAGAACCTGGGGGTGGGTGGTTGGCACAGAACAGTTGGGCGCGGATCATTCTGGCATCTCTTTGCCTCTCTGCCTGATGTAGGCAGCCTGGGTTGGGCCTCTGGCCTCCCTGAATTTGGAAGTGTTTTGGTTTTGTCAGTTGTCAGCACTGAGCCCACTGTTGACATCGGCAGTGGGCGTCAAGGAGAGGGGTGCAGGGGAGGTGGGTGTCTGGAATGAGCGGAGGGCCAGGAGGTCAGTCAGCTACATTCTGCACATGAGAGTAGGCAAATTTTTAGCTTCAACTGGAGTTGAGTGAAGGAGCTAAGGGGAGGTAGAACCCACCCTTGCCTCAGAGGGGCAAGGAGGCGAGCTGCGCCTCAGTGGAGCCCGCCCTCTGGGTTATAAAGGATGAGCTTCCTCACGGGGTTTTGGTCATGTCCAGGTGGTACCAGAGGCTCAGGGACGACCAGTGCCCCAAGGAGGTGCACGGCCAACCAGAGGTGCCCAGCACCCTCTGAGTCAACCAGGACCAGTCTCTCAGACTCCTAGAAGCCAGTCCCGCACCAGAGGCCACCAGGAGACCCTCAGGGGCCAGAGTCCCCTAGGAAGGATGGCTTGAGCAGGTTCATCTGGGTGGTAAAGGGCAGGCTGCCCCGCCGCCGCTTGGGAACGTGCAGCTCTGGCCCAAGGCTGGCGCCCTTTGGTCTCAGGGGCCTGAGACCCTGAGGGGCTCACGGCTTCTGGCTGGGGCAGGGCCTCGCAGCTCCGCTCCAGGATGGCTGCAGCCAGCTCCGCCCTGAGCCACCACCCACATCCAGAGCCTGGGTCATAGTTGCTCTAGCAGCAAGTAGAGAAAAGCATACTGTGTGGAAAGAATGTAATTAGCTGCACGTTTCCTTCCAGGACAGCGTGTTTAGGGGGCTGGGGATGGATCAGGGCTGCACCCAAGGGCTCTGGCAGCCACGGGGGCTGCAGCTGGGTCAGTGGCGCTCTCTCTAGCTGCCTTTGTTTTCAGTAAGGCTTGTTCCAGGAGATGTTTGAGCTTCTGAGAAGTCTGTTGGCTGTTCGGTGTAGCAGAGCACCAAGGAGAGGGAGCAGGTAGGAAGTGCTGAGAGGCTCCAGAGCTTGGTCCCAGGGTGGGGCAGCATGTGTCAGCCCTTAGCGCTTTGCCTCTTTCTGTGCTGCTCTGGGTATTAGTTTGCTCTTGTTGAGGACAGCAAGCATGTAATTCAATGCCTTTGAGGACTCGAATATACTGTTTATCCCCTTCTTCTTTGACACTTAGAGATTGCACCTAAGTTTGGTGTGAGCTGGGATGGCCTTAGGGACATGTTTTGTGGCTCCACCAGTGCTGGGACATGGCACCCTTGTCTTTGCTCGGCTTTAGCCACTTGAAAAGGGTTTAAGTGGATTTCTGAGGCGCTGAAAGGAGCAGTCCTGGAGCCTGAGGCAGGCATCCGTGAGCTTCTTGAAGTTGGGAGAGAAAGCATGCAGGGTCTGTCCCCATGGCCGAGAGGGTGGGGACAGTGCCAGGGACTCCCCAGGCTGGCACGGAAGGTTGGGGGTGGCCTTCAGGCCCGGCATGTAGCTCTCAGGCCCTTTCCAGGGCTGTGCTGGTCTGGTGAAAGGAGGGCTGAGGTCGCAGTATTGACCTGCCCCCTCACTGCCCCTCAGGGAAAGGTCTCCCCGGCAGCAGCAGCATCTCCAAGGCAGGACAGCCTCTCTCACCAGGGGCAGGAATCCCACCGCGAAGCCCTGCTGTGGTGTAGGACGGTTCCCACTTTATAGAGACAGAGACCAGACCTCTTTCAAAAAAACAAAACCTTGGTTGAATGTGAGGACATGTTAGAGAAGCAGAAAGGATTTTCCTCCAGTGTTTAGAACGCAGAAATAAATGCAGCTGGCTGGGGACGAGTTACCTGTTTTTCCTCGAAAGCTTCCCACTCTGCTTTGCCCTGGAGCAGCTTCCTCTGGTGTCTGGAGTGGCTCTCCGGGCTGGGCACCCCCGGGCTAACCCTGCCTTTCTCATCCCCACAGCTCCTCCCCTGGGCATTTAGCCTAAAGGGCTTGGAGGAGCCGCGGTGCCCTCGGCCGCCTCTGGTGGCAGTGCCAGCGGCACAGCACTTGCTGCGGTCAGTGGCAGCACAGGCTGCGCTGAGGCCTGGCCCACGTCTTGGCACCGGCCATGGGAGATCTCGGGAGGAGATCTGCTGGAAGCCCCTCGCCGACCCACGGCACTCCTCACTCTGGCCTCCCCTGGACACGTGTCTGCGTGCAGCCTTCCCCGGGTCCCCTCCACGATACCTCTGGCCAGAGCAATACTATTTAATGAGAATAATTTAAGTGTTTTAATGTGCTGCTATGAAGACAGGACGGCCCTGCCGAGGGGATCCAGCTCAGGCGGCCCCAGCGTGGGGGCTGGCCCAAGAGGAGGGGCTTTGGCACAACCCGGGGCCTCGTGGCGGCATCCCCTGCCTGCGTGTCCAGCGGCCCCCGCGCACGGTGACTCCTTCCTGTCAGGAGCTCCTGCTCCAGGCCCGCTTTCCACCTGCAGGTTTTTAATGCTCAGGACACGGCGCTTTTTGTCCATTTACTGTTTTCTCTGGGCTTCGCCATAAGACAGCTGCTCTTTGCATGTCCTTCAACACCAGAAGCTGCTACTCTCGGGGTACCGGGAAACATCTGGAGATGGCGACGGCAGGGTGGGGCAGTGCACGGCCTGCAGAGGCAGCCCCCCACCGCCCTGGAATTCTGCCAGAGCTTGCATTTCTAGCAGGGACCCCCTCGGGCACGTGGTTCTCTTGTTTGGTGCTGCTGCTTCCTCTGTCCTGCGTTACATGACCTGCGACCCCTGGGATCATGGCTACTTGGAAGAATGGAATTTCATGATACAGCCATGAGCATTTCCTCTGAACTGAAATGAACAATAGGCCCATTTCACTGACTGTTTAGAAAAACTATTTTTACTCTTATGTCAAAAAAAACAAGACCCTCACTTGTGAGTTGCCCTCCTCTAACAGCATTGTCAGGCCCTGTGAGGTTGTCTGCTGTGGGTCCTCGTGGCCCGCGTGTGCACCTTTCCACGGGCACTGCCACTGCCCGCCGCGCTGCCGGAGGGGCCTCTGCCGTACGTGCCGGTCAGCCCCACCGTCCGGGGAAGAGGAGACTCGGGGAGAGCTGGGAGAAGTGCCTGCTCAGTTGCTGGGCGGGGGCCAGGCCATCCGGGTACCGGGCACATCCCAGGCCAGCTCCTGCATGCGTGTGCAAGGTGTGTGTGTGCAAGGCTAGGCTCACCTTCCCCTTCAAGTGGCAGAAAGGTTCTCCGGGGCAAACTCGGAATGGTAAAGCCACTAAAGAGGTGAAAGTAGAGAAGGGGCGAGAAGAACTGGCTCCTCTGCTGACGCCCGCTGTGCCCGCCCCTCCCACTGGCGCTATGTCCAGGTCAGCTGCTCCAGGAAGCTGGAGTCCTACTTGAAAACCTGCCCCTGCCCTGCTCCGAGAAGCAGCCTCAGCCTTAGGGTGCCGATGCCTGGTGGCTCGGGCGGAAGTAGCCAGCCTTTCCCCGAGCACTGCCTGAACTAAGGACCAGCGTGGCCGTGGCTTTTTGCAGGACTGATGTTAAAACTCCTTCTTTGTATTAGTAAGTTTTGGGGTTTTGTGTTTTTTCTTATCCCGATGGCTGGACTTTGGGCTTCTCAGTAGTTTAAAAAATAGCTAAGAGAGTAGTCAGTTTATTTTTAGGCATCTTTCTCTTGGGGGAGAAACGCTACTTAAAGGATTTCAGTCGGTCTTTGCACTTGTCATTCAGGTACAGTCGGGAAAGTGTCTCGAGAGGTAAATAGGAAGAAGTGCAAATGCACTTGTCCTTGGTGGTTAAGCCGTGAGCCGTGGGGGCCCAGCACCAGTCCTGGCGTGCTGCAGGGGCAGCTGAGGCTGCCAAGTTCTCCCATCTTTTTGCCGCTTACCCACTTATTATTTTAAGAGTCAAACTAGAACTAGAATCCTGGCTTTATCATCCTTTACTTGGGAATCTGTTTTCGGAATAGTTTGATCATTTGATGCACCCAGGTATTTGCAGATGTTTCCCCGTGTCCGATGCAGCAGCAGGGGTCTGGAGGACTAGCCCGGGACTGTAGCTGCAGTCTGTCCAAGCACTCGGCCTGTCGAGAGGACGCTGAGCTTCACAGGCCATGACTTTCCTTAGCCGTACAAAGCTGTTTCCTGGCAGTCACGAGCAGCCTCTTCAGAGGGTTGGGAGGTCTGCCAGACTCTCTGAACTCGCTGGCTGAGGTCTGTTTGGGGGGAGGTCTGTGACCCTGAAATGGATCTTTCCCTGCCTGAAGTGAGCGAGCCCAGGTGGTAAAGCTGTCCCTGCCACCTCGCGAGCCCTGGCCTCGCCTCCGCCTTTCTGGATTAAGTGGTCCGGTTTGTTTGTCCTTTAGCAAGTGTTTTAAGTTTGGTCCCTCCTTACCCCTCTACCCACTTCCTAACACAAGAAAGGCTTTCTAAACGCCTACTATACCTTAATTTATTGGCTTGATTTCTCTTTCAGGAAAGGGGGGTGGGGGGAGGCAAAAGCTGTCCCGGACCCTCAGGCTCCCCTGTGTGCAGACCGCAAGCCACCGGCCCGAGCACACGAGGCCCCGGCCACCGGCCGTGGGAGCCCAGAGCCCACACAGACGCTTGTCTGTTGGGATGAGCGTTCTCCTGTGAAAACATTCTGGGGAGCATACTGTTAGGGCTGTGTGCGTGCGTGTGTGCGTGTGAGTGTGGATTTTTTTTTTACAGTGGCTGTCTAAAGTGTTTTTCCCAATGTTTAAGAACGTGCTTCAGAAGCAGCGGTATCCTGTCGCGTGGAGCGTGGGTGACGGCGCGTGGGCACGGCCACACCCACTGTGCGTGGAGACCAGGCTGTGGGCCCCAAAGCTGAGGCCGCCCGACGTGGCCGTGGGACCCACACGGAAAGACCCACTTGGGCGCTGGGCCCACCTGTGTTTTCATTTCAAATGGGATACAGTATTTTTTTAATAAGGAGCCATACTTTTTTTTTAAAGTTTGAGATCTGAATGTGATTTCTAATTGTATCAGACGTTAATGTTTTAAAGCTATAACAAAGTTTAAAATTTCTTTTTTTTTTTCATTTATTTTAACTGTTCTGTTATCTATGAAATTGTTGTATGTGGATGGGGAAGTTTTTTCTCCTCTTAGCATTTGTTTCTATAACCAGAAATAAAATTCTATATTAAAGAAATGACACCACAGCCCCGTGTGGTCCTTCTGGGTGGCCGCTGAGGGGCACTGGACATGCACCCCCTGTCCCGCCCCTGGGGTGGGGGGGCTCAGGAGGGTCAAGGGCACCCTGAGGGGCAGCCGCTCACTCCCATTTACCACTGGGACTCCACTCCTGGGGAGAAGCAGACAGTCCAGGCAGTACCCCCCTGCTTCCCTTGAGTGTTTGCAGCTCTGAGGATGTGAAGGTAAGTCCATGCCTGCCCCTAGGCCACGCAGTGGACAGCACTCACCCCTCTCACCCACAGGGGAGCCCAGCGCCCTACCTTGGGCCCCTCTGAGCCTGTCCTCAGCAGGGCAACAGGGGTCCTTACAGTGCCAGTGCCCCACTTCTGCACCCGAGGAAGGATAAGCCCCCTTCGTGGAGTGCTCCAAGGAGCCCCTCTGCCTGCCTGGCCCCAGCTGTCTCAAGGAGATGCCGAGGCATTCAGGTGGCCCTCTGCTTGCTCACACCCCCGAGCCTTACAACATTGTGTTGTCGCAGTATTCTTTCCGTCAGGGGCCCCTGGGGCTATGAGAGTCCTTTTCTCATTCAGCTAAGCAGATGGCACCCAGCACCTGCTGCGGAGCTCAGTCTCGGGTCGCTGAGGTGGAAAGCTGCCACCTTCAGCCGCTTTCCAGGTGAGGGTCTGCTTAGGATCTAATGTTAACAGGCGCGTTATATTTTAAGATTTTTACCAAGTAATAAGCAAGAGTGAGAGGATGATAAAAAGTGTCCTCCGAGGAGCTATATTGGCTAATTAGCTCCTTTTTTTCTTTTTAAAATTTTGTTTCTAAGACAACCAGTGTTATCCAATGAGACCTTAAAGTAACATTTCACCCAAAAGTACATTTTAAAAGGAGCAAATACCGACCCTATCATCCTGCTCGGGTGTGGTGGGAGAGGCCGTGGTTCCTAGCTCCTGGCGAGTTCTCAAGGAAAGCCACCCCTGGGTGGCAGCAGGGACGCCACCAGGTGACGTGCTTCCAACAACCCCAAACCAGGAACCGCCTAGACGCCCACCAGCCGCAGAGAGGGGGCGCGGCGCGACGAAGGGCAGGACCCCCCTGGGAAAGGGTCCCTGGGTCGGATGGGTGGGAGGCAGGGGGTGGCTCCTCGGGGTGGGCCGGGGATGGGGGTGGGAGCTGGAGCGCCCCTGAGATCGTGGCTGTGCCATGCAGGCAGCGGCTTGCAAGGGCTCACTTTCAGTTCCCGGGAATTTTGTGAGCCTGCCATTTAACACAGCCAGTACTTAAAATGTAATTAAATAAATTTAAGTAACATTAAAACACAGGGAACCTGCCCTCAGGACCGGGTGCCTGCTGTGCACTTGAGATCAGCCACAGGGAAAGTATTTTCCCCCCAGAAATCAGCACGCACGAAACAGCCCCCCCCCCCATGGAGCTGGCAGCCAAACAACCACCACACCCTTGATTTATAGAAATGTAGAGTCAAAATGGATGCATTTAGGATTTTGTACACGCTGTATGCTTCACTTTAATATTTTTTAGCTATGAAACTAACATTTGCAGTCCTTTTCAGCTCTCAAGTTTTGTTGGCCTAAATGTAGCTGCCTTTGAATTTTATGTGTGCCATGGCTAAGGAAACGAGCAACCTCGCATCAGAAACATACTGTTACTAAGCTGTTGTGTGGCTTCAGACCCACCCTTCCGCTCTGTTGTGATTCTGCTCTGCCAGCTCCCCATTAGGCTTGGCCAGCTCGGGGTGACAGAGGGAGCCTGGAGGGCAGAAGCTGGTCGCTGATTCCATCACGTTCTGCCTCTGCCAGCCCAGCAAGCCACAGGACCTGCGGCAGCGAGCCTGCTCAGAGGTCTCAGTTTTAGGATCTAGAACTTTGACCTCGGCCTCCCCTGGCCCCTGAGACAGCACCTTCTCCTGCGCTTCTGCCCACCTTCCTGGCCATTCCTCAGCAGCCAGGGTGCAGCCGATCTCGCCACGGCCCTCGCTGGGGGCTGTGCAGTGGCCGGCAATGCCACGCCTCCCACACAGGACAGCCCGGCCTGGTTTCTTCTGTCCCGTACGCTCCTCGGGCTCCTCAGGGCCCCCGCGGCCCCCACCATCAGCTTCTCCACTTGCGCACCTCCGAGACACCACGGCTGGTGCAGGGCCCGTGGCCCCCGCCCCTTCCTTTTCTTCCTTCAGATGTCTTCACGCTCAGCCCTCCGACCGCCTCCGCCGCCACCCTACACAGCGCCCGGGCTTCCAGCTCCTCTTCTCTGCGGTTTCCTCCCTTCAGGGCGTGGGTGGCTGTTTGGCTCAGGTGTGCATCTGTATCCTTGATGACTGTCCAGGGGCCCTGGCTCCCACTCGCCACTCTGCCCCAGGGCCCGAAGCTGTGCGGGACTGAGCCGCCTTCTGCTCCTGGAATGAATGGCTGCGGGACTTCCGCGCCCCTCCTGCCCGGCTGACTGGCGCACCGCACCAGCAGTCGCACACGCTAGAAGCCTGCTTGCCGCCCTTTCGTTCTCCCTTCTGCCCGCAGGTCCTGCAAATCCTGCCCCCGACGGCTGCAGAATGCGCCCACCGCGGTCCTCCCGGCCTCACCCAGCCCAGCCCTCCTCGCTCCCGGGCCCCGACGGCAGCCCCCTCCCGCACACCGCCCCTCCCAGCTCTGTCCCACCCTCCGTTCCCCGCCGCTCCTCCCTGCCGGCCCTGGCGCGTTCGGCCTCCCAAAGCCCGGCCTATTTCCAGAGCCTTGGGGCCACCCCGCCGCCGTCGGGGAGGCCTCGACCTCCCGGCCCTCCCGAACCCGGGTCTGCTTCATCGGGGCGCGCCCGGGGCGAGCGACTGCGACCCCGCCTGCCGGTGCTCCACACGCGAGCGCTACGGCGGCCGCCCCGAGCCGCGGGGTCCCCGGCCCCAGCCCCCCCCGGGCACCGCCCCCCGGCGAGCCGCGGCCACGGCGGCCTGGGGGCGCCCCGAGGGCTGATGGCCCCGCCCCCACTAGGCTCCGCCGCGGAGCCCATTGGCCAACGGCGTGTTCGCCCCGCCCCCCGAGGGCCCGCCCCTCACGTGACGTGGCACATGACGCGACCCCGGAAGCGGACGGAGCGCTCGGCGGCGGCGGCGGCGACGGAGGCGGCATGTTCACGGCGGGGGCGGCGAGTCTGCTGCGCCAGGCCAGGTGCGGACACGCTGCGGCCCCTGCGGGCCCGGGCGCCGACCCCTCGCCCCTGCCCCTCACCTCAGGGTCCGGGCCCGCTCCGGGGGCGGGGGAGGCAGCGCGCCCCGGCGTGGGGTGGGGGGCCCGGGAAGGCCACGCCGGGTCCCCGGGGGAGGCGAGGCCTGGTTGGGGTGGGCAGCGGGCGTCAGGGAGGACACGGGACCCCCAGGCCGGAGACGGAAGGCGGGGGCAGGGCCTTTGGGGGAGTTTGAACTGGAAAGCAGCGGGGAGCCGCTGACGGGTTTTGCGCAGATTGGGCTTTTAGGAAGAACGCTGTCATTTGGAGGATGTGTGGGTGGGTGGGGGGCGGCCCTTCTGGCAGGGTCTCCCTTGTAACTGCAGACCGTAACCCGGCAGCCTCCGCAGGCGCCTTCAGAATCGGACTAGCCCTCTCACCTTTCTGCCTCTCCCGTGTCTTGGATGTGTCTGTCCCTCTGTCGGTAGGTGACTAGACCAATTGTAGCTGGTTTAAACAAAAACCCTGGGGGCAGGGCGTGGTGGTGGTGAATGACCGGGATTGACCCCGCGGCCACCCGGGGGCCAGATCCCTGGGCGAAGCCTCTGCTGGGCCCAGAACGGGTCTGTCAGGCACACGTGGGCCCAGCAGCTGTGGCCTGGCGGTGGGCAGCTGGGCAGGGCAGCCTCTCAGAGATGCCCCCCAGGGGCACCTGGCACGTCACTCCTCCGCGAGTCACATTTGCCTGTCTTTTAGACTGGGACAGAAACCAGAAAACAAGTTTCTGTTTTTTGACCTTGATAAATCTCAACACGTTGTCAGGGCTCAGCGGACGTTTTTTAAATACATAAATCGAGGTATTAAAGAATAGTGGTAGGCTTACCTTACAGCACGTCACCGTGTTAGCCCTTCAGTGTAGAGATGTAGCTCTGTTCCCAGAAGTTAAAGTCTCATTGAGGGACTCCTTTGAAAAGAAATTTTAGACTAAATTTCCCTTTCTTTTCTTCTTCATTTTTTATATGTATACCTCCACATTTCCTCTAGCACTTGAATCTTTTTATTTTGAAGCTGCAGATTCTGTTGAGATGTATTCCCAAAGCATATATTCTATCCAGTGTAAATAATGTCTCACAGTGTCCTCGCTCAGTTGTACAATCATCACTCGCAATTTTAGCCAATTTTCTTTGCTCCAAAAGAAAAATAACAGATAAACGCACCTACATCAGATTGAAAACCGGAAACTCCCCTTACCTCTTGGGACCCCCTCCCCCCGACACACGCATTATTTGCCCCTAGTATTGTTGTACTAGGGAGGTATTCCTGTTGAGTACAGTCCGTAACATGCAATAGGTACTTTTTTCCATATACCGTTTTGTTACTAACTCTTTGTACAAGTGTCATACCCTTGACGTAGTTCATGTAAGAATTTATATTTATATATTTATAATACTCATCGGTGAGATGGCTTTAAACAAACCCTTTCCATAATATTCACCTTCAGTATGGCACTTGCTTATAATACCACTAACAAACCACCATCACCTCTGTCCATTCCCATACATCTAAGTTCAACCATGTTAATAAGCCTATCCATATTAGGTAACCCCTCGCCTTTCTCTAGCTTCTGTCCATATCTAGGTCCCCTGTATTCTACATTGTAAGACTCTTGAGTTTACATTTACCAGGGGGTTCATATTAGTGAAATCGTACAGTGTCTATCCTTTTGTGTCTGACTTATTTCACTCAGCATTACGTCCTCAGGGTTCATCCAGGTTGCCATGTGCTTTGGGACACCATTTCATCTTACTGCTGCATAATATTCCATCGTATGCACATTCTGTTTATCCCATCATCCGTTGATGGGTACTTGGATTGTTTCCATCTTTTGGCGATTGTGGATAATGCTGCTGTGAACATGGGCGTAAAAGTCTGTTTGTGTCACTGCTTTGAGCTCTTCGGGGTATATACCGAGGAGTGGTATTGGCAGGTCATAGGTGGCTCAGTATTAGTTTTCTGAGGAATCGCCACACTGTCCTCCACAGCAGCTGCACCGTCTGCATTGCCACCAGCAGTGAATGAGTGTCCCAGTTTCTCCGCATCCTCCCCATCGTTTGTCGTTTCCTGTTTGTTTAATGGCAGCCCTCCTTATAAGTGTGAGGTGATGTCTCACTGTGATTTTGGTGTGCATTTCCCTGATAGCTAATGATGATGAACATCTTGTCATGTTTTTGTTAGCTGTTTGTAGTTCCTCATCAGGAAAATGTCTATTCATATCTTTTGCCCACTTTATAATTGCATTGTTTGTTCTTTTGTTGTTGAGTTGTATGATTTCTTTATATATACTGGACATCAAATCTTTATTAGACATATGGTTTCCAAACATTTTCTCCTATTCACTTGGCTGCCTCTTCACCTTTTTGACAAAATCCTTTGAGTCACAGAAGAATTTGATTTTGAGGCATTCCCATTTATTTTTTCTTATGTTGCTTATGCTTTGGGTGTAAGGTATAAGAACCTACCTCCTATTACTAGGTCTTAAAGATGTTTCCCTACATTTTCTTCTAGGAGTTTTATGGTACTGGCTCTTTTTTTAATTGTATAATATAGCATATATACAAAGCAAAGAAAGAAAAAAGTAATAGCTTTCAAAGCACTCTTCAACAAACAGTTACAGGACAGATCCCTGAGTTTGTCATGGGCTCCTATATTATAATCTCAGATTTTTCCTTCTAGCTGCTCCAGAACATTGGAGGCTAGGAGGAATAAATATATTTTTATCCTCACAATTGATTTTTTTTCCTTTTTTGTGAAAAATAACAGACATACAAAACAATAAATTTCAAAGCACAGCGCGACAGTTAGTTGTAGAACAGATTTCAGACTTTGGTATGGGTTACAATTCCACAATTTTAGGTTTTTACTTCTAGCTGCTCTAAGATACTGGAGTCTAAAAGAAATAGCAATATGATTTGGCAGTCACACTCGTTTGTTAAACCCGACCTTCTCTATGTAACTCCACCATCATTTTTGACCTTTCTCCTCTTTATGGGTATTTGTGCTATGCCCATTCTAACTTTTTCATGTTGGAAGGGTCTGTCAGTAATAAGGAGTGGGGAGATGGAACTAGCTGATGTTCTGGAGAGGCTGGGCCCTCTAGGTTTCAGGGCTTTTCGGGTCCAGGGACCCATCTGAAGGTTCTAGGTTTCTGGAAAGTTACCCTAGTGCCTGGAACCTTTGTAGACTCTTATATATTGCCCTAGGTGTTCTTTAGGATTGGCTGAAATGGTTTTGGTTGGGGGCTGGCAGGTTATGATAGGTAACAATGTCTAATTGAAGTTTGAGTAAGAACAACCTCCAGAGTAGCCTCTCAACTATTTGAACTCTCTCAGCCACTGACACCTTATTTGTTACACTTCTTTTCCCCCTTGGTATTGGCTCTTTTATTTAGATCTTGGGCCCATTTTGAGTTAATTTTTGTATAGGGTGTGAGGCATAGGTCCTCTTTCATTGCTTTGGCTATGGATATCCAGTTCTCCCAGCCCCATTTGTTGGAAAGACTGTTCTGTCCCAGATCAGTGCATTTGGAGGCCTTACTGCAGATCGGTTGGCCATAGATCTGGGGGTCTATTTCCAAATTCTCAATTTGATTCCATTGATCTATGGCACAAAGTATGTCTATCTTTGTGCCAATACCATGCTGTTTTGACCACAGTAGCTTTATAATTAGCTTTAAAGTCTGGAATTTTAAATCCTCCCATTTCATTCTTTTTTAGGATGTTTTTGGCCCTTTCCCTTTCAAATAAATGTAATAACTAGCTTTTCCAGGTCTTCAAAGTAAGCTGTTGGAATTTTTGATTGGTATGGAACTGAAACTGTGGATCAGTTTCAGTAGAACTGACACCTTAACCACATTTAAACTTCCTGTCCATGAAGACCATGTGTCTTTCCACCTACATAGATCTTCTTGGATTTCTTTTGGCAGTGTTTTGTAGTTTTCTGTGTACAGGTCCTTTACATCCCTGGTTAAATTTATTCCTAAATACTTGATTTGTTTAGTTGCTATTGTGAATGGAATTTTTTTTTTTTTACATGGGCAGGCACCGGAAATCGAACTCGGGTCCTCTGGCATGGCAGGCAAGCATTCTTGCCTGCTGAGCCACCATGGCCCGCCCGAATGTTTTCTTTAATTGCGTCCTCAGTTAGGTTACCTGTATATAGAAGCATTACTGATTTTTGCACATTAATCTTGTACCCGCCACTTGCCTGAATTTGTTTATTAGCTGAAGTAGCTTTGTCGTAGATTTCTCAGGATTTTCCAAACATAGGATCATGTCATCTGCAAATAACAAAAGCTTTACTACTTGCTTCCTGATTTGGATGCCTTTTATTTCTTTTTCTTGCTAGAACTTCTAGCACAGTGTTGAATACTGCCGGTGACAGTGGGCATCCCTGTCTCGTTCCTTATCTTGGGGGAAAGCTTTCATTCTCTCACCATCGAGTATGATGCTGGCTGTGGGTTTTTCATATATGCCCTTTATCATATTGAGGTAGTTTCCCTCCTTTTGAAGTATTTTATCAGAAAAAGATGCTGTATTTTGTCGAATGCTTTTTCACCATCATTCAAGATGATCATGTGGCGTTTCCCTTTTGATTTGTTAATGTGTGTATTACATTGATTTTCCTTTGTTGAACCACCCTTGCATTCCTTGACTAAGCCCCACTTGCTCATGGGGTATAATTTCTTTAATGTGCCTTTGGATTAGATTTGCAAATATTTTGTTGACAGTTCTTGCCTCTATGTTCATTAGGGAGATTGGCCTACAGTTTTCCTTTCTTGTAGTATCTTTATCTGGTTTTGATATTAGAGTGATGTTAGCTTCATAAAATGAGTTAGGTAATGTTCCTTTTACCTCAGTTTTTTTGAAAACTTTGAGTAGGATTGGTGTTAGTTCTTTTTGGAATGTTTCGTAAAATTCCCCTGTGAAGCCATCTGACCTTGGGCTTTTCTTTGTAGGATGATTTTTGATGACTGATTGAATCTCTTTTACTTGCAATTGGTTTGTAGCAGTCTTCTGTTTCTTCTATTTCTTTGAGTCAGTGAAGCTTGTTGGTGTGTTTCCAGGAGTTTGTCCATTTCATCCAAGTTGTCTAGTTTTTTGGCGTGTGGTGTTCATAGTATCCTCTTATCATTTCCTTTGTTTCTTCAGGGTTCGTGGTAATGGCCTCGCTCTCATTTCCGATTGTATTTATGTGCATCCTCTCTCTTTTTTTCTTTGTCAGCCTAGCTAAGGATCTACCGATTTTATTGATTTTTCTCAAAGAACCAATTATTGTTTTATTGATTCTGTTGTTTTTTATTCTCCAATTCATTTATTTCCGCATTAGTTTTTGCTTTAATCTTTGTTATTTCTCTGCTTCTATTTGCTTTGGTTTAGTTTGGTCTTCTTTCTCTAATTCCTCTATGTGAGTGTTTAAGTCCTCGATTTTTGCTCTGTCTTCTTTTTTAATCTAGGCATTTAAGGCAATAAACTTCTCTCTCACCACTGCCTTTGCTGGATCTCATAAGTTTTGATATGTTGTAATCATGTTTTCATTTGTCCCCAAATATGTACCAGTTTCTGTTGCAATTTCTTCTTTGACCCACTGCTTAAGAGTGTGTTATTTTAACTTCCATATATTTGTGAAAGTTCTGGTTCTTTGGTGCTTATTGATTTCCAGCTTAATTCCATTGTGGTCAGAGAAAGTGCTTTGAATAATTTCAGTGTTTTAAATTTATAAAGATCTGTTTTGTGCCCAGAATAAATCACCTATCCTAGAGAGTGTTCCGTGAGTACTAGAGAAGAGTATATACTGGTGTTTTAGGGGTGTGACAATTCATATATGTCTATAAGGTCTAATTCATTTAGCACATTGTTTGGCCTCTCTGTTTCCTTACTGATCCTCTGTCTGGTTGTTCTAGCTGTAGTGGAGAGTGATGCAGTGAAGTTTCTCACTCTTATTGTGGAAACGTCTGGAGTTCCCTTCAGTTTTGTCAACACTTGCCTCCTTGATTGGGTGATAAACATTTAGGATTGTTATTTCTTCTTGGTGAATTGTCCCTTTCATTAATATGTAGTGTCCTTCCTTGTCTCTTATGACATTTTTGCTTTTAAAGTTTATTTTGTCTGATATTACTAGAGCTACTCCTGCTTTCTTTTAGTTACAGCTTGCATGGAATATCTTTTTCCATCCTTTCACTTCCAATTTATTTGGATCCTTGGATATTTGTAAACAGCATATAGATAGATCATATTTTTAAACCCATTTTGCCAATCTGTGTTTTTTAATTGGGAAGTTTAGTTGGTTAACACTCACAGTTATTACTGAAAAGGCTGTTCTTGAATCTACCGTCCTATCCTTTGGGTTTTGTCAGATCTACTTTTTTCCTCTCCCTCTTTTATCCTTTAAATTACCCTTACTAGCACTCTTCAATTCTGTGCCCTCTCCTTTTTTTTTTTTAACTCCTTCAGCTGACAGAACGCCCTTTAATATTTCTTGCAGGGCAGGTCTCTGGTTAAGAAATTCTTTCAGCATTTCTTTGTCTGTAAAAATTTTAATCTTTCTCTCACTTTTGAAGGACAACTTTGCTGAATAAAGAATTCTTAGCTGGCAATTTTTTCTCTTTCAGAATCTTAGATACATTATTCCACTGCCTTCTCGTTTCCATGGTGCCTGTTGAGTAGTCCAAACTCAGTCTTATGTGACTTGCCTTGTATGTGGTGAGTCGCTTGTCTCCTGTTGCTTTCAGGACTTCCTCTTTCTCTTCAGCATTTGACAGTCTGGTTACCACGTGCCTTGGAGTGGGTCTGCCTGGCCTTCATTGGGCTTTCTTTTTTTTTTTGCATGGGCAGGCACTGGGAGTTGAACTCAGGTCTCTGGCATGGCAGGCAAAAACTCTGCCACTGAGCCACCATCGAATCGCCCCTTCATTGGATTTTGACTTGCATATTTATGTCTTTTATAAGAGGTTTTCCCCAATTATCTCCTCAACTGATTTTCCTAGCCCTTTATTCTTCTCCTTCTGTGATACCAATGATTCTTACATTTGTGTGCTTCAAGTTGTCCATCATTTCCCTGAGATCCAATTCAAATTTCCATCTTTTCCACCATTTGTTGTTTTGTGTGTTTGAATTCTGTTGCCCTGTCCTCTAGCTCACTTACTTTTTCTTCTGCCTCTTCTGATCTGCTGTTGTGTATCCTTAGTATATTTTAAATTTGATCTACAGTATCTTTCATTTCCATGAGATCTATTCTTTTTCTGTTTATATTTTCAGATTCTTCATGTTCTTCTATTCTCTTCTAGATATCCTTTACCTCTTTAGTCAATCCGTTGAAGTTATTTAAGAGATTTGTATGAACAGCTTTGATTAGCTGTTCCAAATTCTGTCTCCTCCAGCTTGGCCATATCTTCTTTCATTCAATTTTTTGTTGTGGTTTCTTAGCATTTGATTATCTTGGCAAGGTTGTTTTTTTTGTTTGTTTGTTTTTTGTTTTGTTTTGTTTTTGTCTGTGCTTATTTTTATTTTAAATTTTTAAAAATGTAAAATGTAACATATATACAAAGCAAAGAACAAAAAAAACCTATAATTTTCAAAGCTAACTTTAAAAAATAGTTACAGAACGGATTCCAGAGTTTGTCATAGGCTACCATTCCGCCATCTCAGGTTTTTCCTTCTAGCTGCTCTCAAATACTGAAGGCTGGAAGGAATATTAATAGAGTGATTCAGCAGTTATATGTTGTTAAATCTTACTTTCTCTGTTACACCTCCTCCTTCTCCTTTGATGATCCTTCTCCCAGTCTATAGGGATCCTTGGGCAATGCCCATTCTGACTTTTCATGTTGAGAAGGGGTGTCCACACTAAAGAATAGGGGGATGAAATTAATTGATGATCTTGGAGCGACTGGTCCCTCTGGGTTTCTGGATATATCTGATTTAGGAACCCTCTGGAAATTATAGTTCCAGGAAGGCAAACCTAGTGCATGAAACCTTTAGAGTCTCAGTTTGAGCCCTAGGTGTTCTTAAGAGTCAACAGGAGTGATGTTGGTTGGGCATTAGCAAACCATGGCAATCAGCACTGTCTAACTGAAGTTTGCATAAGAGCAGCCTCCAGAATAGCCTCTTGACCCCATCTGATCTCTCTTGGCCATTGATGCCTTTTTTATTACACTTCTTTTCCCCTTTTTGGTCCACAAGGCATTGTCAATCCCATGGCGCCAGGGCCAGACTCATCCCTGGGAGTCACTCCCCATGTTGTCAGGGAGATTTTCACCCCTGAGTGTCATGTTCCTCGTAGGGAGAGGGCAATGAATAGATAGAGTCTGAGATGTATCCAGGCGTTACATTAAGCTCTACAGAATTACAAGATTTTGTTCCTGTTCTGGACTGCAGTAGTTTGGGTTGTTTAAATGAGCTCTCCAGACTCGTTGATTTAGAGTGTGTGTTACAGAAAATTTAGGTTCTAGACATAATAAACCTCTCTGCCTTTGGTCTCATATAGGTGAAGGTCTAGAGTATATATCTTAGTGTATGTAAGTACTGATATACCTTAGACCCAGCCAGATTGTCTTTGTTTTTAACTCTAATTGAGGTCCAGTCCCTTTTTCAGTTACTTTAACCGTTATTATATATGGCTGTGCTGACTTTCAGGGCTGCTGCTCTCCACTTCCGGGTCTTAGGGTAACAGCTACTCCAGGTTGCAGGGAAATACCAGCTAATACACATACAGCTCAGTGTCCCAGGATCTAGAAATGCATTTGCAATTTCAGACCGAATGTGGCTGCTCTAAGGGCTTACAGCCTAGGCTACCATTTCCTTCGAAGTATTTTCTGAAAGACCTTAGCATATCTGTTCTTTTATTTCTGGCTTATTTTGCACAACACATTGCTCTCAAGGTTTATTCAGTTTGTTGTGTGTCCCCAGTGTCCTTCCTTTTTGTAGCTGCACCATATTCGAGCATTTAAATGTATCACCTTGGGCATTCTGCTCCTCAGTCATTGTACCCTTCAGCTCCCTCCATCTGTTGGCATCATGGATAATGCCCTAAATGAACAAACCATGTCTCACAGTGCCCTCACTTGGTTGTAAATCAGCATTGTCAGTTTTAGACAGTTTTCACTGGTCCATAATGACAAAGAACTGGCAAACACAACATCACCAAATATCAAATCAAAACTACCCGTTATCACTTGACCCTCCCCGTAGTTATTTGTCCCTGGCATGCTGTGATACTGTTGATGTCTTCCTGTTAACTCTTGACCATAGCATGCGTTTTTAGTTTTCCCCCTACGTCCCTCTACTATTGACTCATTGTCCACTGTCGAACCTTTGAAACAGTTCATGTGAGACCTTATTTATAATTGTAGGTTTAATCAGTGGGATACTTGGCACTGTCCATCCCCTTTCAATCATGTTCACCTTCACTATGGCAGTGCTGCTTATAAACCCACTAATGGTCACCATCACTTCTCTCCGTTCCCTTGCACCTGGGTTCAGCTCTTTGGGTAGCCTTTCCCTGTCTCTACCTTTTGTGACCTCTAGGCCTGCTATGTTCTACAGTGTAACCTCTGAGATTACCTCTAGGAGAGTCATAATAGCAAAATCATACAGTATCTGTCCTTTTGTGTCCAATTTATTCACTCAGTTTTATGTCTTCAAGGTTCATCCAAGTTGTCATGTGCTTCAGGAACTCATTTCTTCTTACTGCTGCATAATATTCCATTGTGTGTATACAGCACGTTTTGTTTATCCACTAGTCCTTTAATGGGCACTTGGATTGTCTCCATCATTTAGCAATTGTGAGTAGCGCTGCTGTGAACATTGGTGTGCAAATGTCTGTTCATGTCAGTTTGTTCAGCCCTTCTGGGTATGTACCGAGGATTGGTATTGGCAGGTCATAGGGAGGCTCAATATTTAGTTTTCTGAGGACTCGCCAAACTGTTTTCCACAGTAGCTGCGCCATTATACATTCCCATCAACAGTGAATAAGTGTTCCAATTTCTCCACATCCTTTCCGCCATTTTTAGTTTTCCATTTGTTTAATAGCAGCCATTCTTATAGGTGTGAGGTGATATCTAATTGTCACCTTTATTTGCCTTTCCCTTATACCTAATGAAAGTGAGCAGCTCTCCGTATGCATTTTAGCCATCTGTATTTGCTCTTCAGAAAAGTGTCTGTGCATATCCTCTGCCCATTTATACTTGGGTTGTTATCTTGTTGAACTGTATTATTTCTTTATGTACACAGAATATCAAGCTTTTATCCGATATGTGGTTTCCAAATATTTTCTCCCATTGAGTTGGTTGTCTCTTCACCTTTTTGACAAAGTCCTTAGAGGCACAGAACCTCTTGATCTTAAGGAGTTCCTATGTATCTATTTTTTCTTTCACTGCTTATGCTTTAGTTGTAACATTTAAGAAGCTGCCTCCTATTACTAGATCTTGAAGATATTTTCCCTTCTTCTAGAAGTTTTATGGTATTGGCTCTTATATTGAGGTCTTTAATCTATTTTTAATAGATTTTTATATAGGGTGTGAGGTAGGGGTCCTCTTTTATATTTTTTGTCTATTGATATCCAGGTCTCACATGCCCATTTATTGAAAAGACTGTTCTGTCACAGTTCAGTGGATTTCAGGGGCCTTATCGAGGATCAGTGGTCCATAGATTTGGGGGTCTTACTCCACATTCTTGATTCAATTCCATTGTCGATTCTTCTGTCTTTGAGCCAGTACTATGCTGTTTTGAACACTGTGGCTTTATAGTAAGCTTTAAGCTCAGGAAGTGATAGTCCTCCCATTTTTGCTCTTCCATTTTAGGATATCTTTAGCTATTTCAGGGTCTCTTTCACTCCCAAATAAATTTGATAATTAGCTTTTAGAAGTCTTCAGAGTAGGTTGTTGGGATTTTGATTGGTGTTGTATTAAGCACAAACTGAAGTTCAGTGTGGGTAGAATTGACATCTTAACAATATTCAGCCTTCCTATTCATGAGCATGGAATGTCTTTCCGTCTATTTAGGTCATTTTTTATTTCTTTTAGCAATGTTTTGTAATTTTCTGTGTACAAGTCTTTGACATCCCCAGTTAGGCTTATTCCTAGATACCTGATTCTTTTGTTTGCTATTCTGAATGGAATTTTTTCCTTCGTTGTCTCCTCAGACACGTCATTGCTTGTGTATAGAAATGTTACTGGGTTTTATGCATTAATTTGTATCCCATGACTTGGCAGAATTTATTTATTAGTTCGTATAACTTTGTCATAGATTTCTCAGTGTTTTCTAAGCATAGGATTATGTCATCTGCAAATAATGAAAGTTGTACTACTTCCTTACCTATTTGGATGCCTTTTATTTCTTTCTCCTATCTAATCGCTCCAGCTAAGACTTCCAGTACAGTATTGAATAACAGTGGTAACAATGAACATCCTTGTCTCGTTCCTGATCTTAGAGGGAATGCTTTCAGTCTCTCACTGAAAGATGAGATGCTGATGAGATGAAAGATGAGATGTATGGTGCTGGCTGTGGGTTTTTCATATATGCCCTTTATTTTAGTTTGTACACTGCCAGAAGGCAATATACCAGAAGTGGAATGGCTTTTTAAAAAGTTGCAAATTTACAGTTCTAAGGCCATGAAAATGTCCAAATTAAGGCCTCCAAAAAAAGATTCCTTAACTCTAAAGAAAGGGCTGATGAAGTTCAGGGTTTCTCTCAGCTGGGAAGGCACATGGTGAAGTCTCCTAGCTTTCTCTCCCAGCTTCTTGTTTCATGAAGCTCCCCCAGGGGCATTTTCCGTCTTCCTCTCCAAAGGTCTCCGGATATGTAGGCTCTGTTGGCTCTAAGCCTTTGCCAAAATGGTTCCCTCTTAACGGGCTCCAGTAAGCAACCCCATCTTGAATGGGTGGAGACTCATGGAATCATCTAATCAGAGGTTGCTACCCACAATTGGGTGGGTCACATCTCCATGGAAACAATCAAAAAGCTCCCACCCAACAATACTGAATGAGGATTAAAGGAATGGCTGTTCTGGGTTACAAAATAGCTTCAAACCAGCACGCCCTTTATGATATTGAGAAGTTTTCCTTTGATTCCTACCTTTTGAAGTGTTTTTATCAGGAAAGGATGCTGAATTTTGTCGAATGCTTTTTCAGCATCATTTGATACGATATGTGATTTTTCCCTTTCAGTTTGTTAATGTGCTGTAGTTTGTTGCTTGATTTTCTTATGTTGAACCACCCTTGCATTCCTGGTATAAACCTCACTTGGTCATGATGTATAAAATTCTTTTAACATGTCATTGGATTCGGTTTGCTAGTATTTTGTTAGAAATGTTTGCATCTGTGTTCATAAGGAATTTGGTTTTTGAATTCATAAGGATTGGTTTTTGGTTTTCCTTTCTGGTAGTGTCTTTATCTAGTTTTGGTATTGGAGTGATGTTTGCTTCATAAACATAGTTAGTATTCCTTTTTCCTCAATTTTGGAAGAGTTTGAGTAGGAATTAGACCTTTGAGTGGTGTTAGACCTTTTTGGAATGTTTGATAAAATTCCTCTGTGAAGCCATCTGGTCCTGGGCTTTTCTTTGTGGGAAGATTTTTGATGATTGATTGACTCTTTGTAATTGGCTTGTTGAGATCTTCTGTTTCTTCTCGAGTCATGCACGGTAGTGTGCGTGGTTTTATGAATTTGTCCATTTCTTCTGTGTTGTCTAGTTTGTTGGTATATAGTTGCTCATAGTATCATCTTACAATTTTTAAAATTTCTTCAGGACCCATGGTAATGACCTCTCCCTTCAGATTTTGTTTATTTGCATCCTCATTCTTTTTATCTAGAGTTAGTCTAGGGAGCGGTCCATCAATTTTATTGATTTTCTCAAAGAACTAACTTTTGGCTTTGTTGTTTTTTTCTACTATATTGTTCTCCAGTTTATTTATTTCTTATTTAATCTCTCTTATTTCTCTTTTATTTGCTTTGAGGTTAGTTGTCTGTTCTTTCTCTAAATTCTCCAGGTGAGCAGTTCAGCCCTCAATTTTTGCTCATTCTTGTTTTTTTTAATATAGGCATTTAGTGCAATAAATTTCCCTCTCAGCACTACCTTTGCTGCATCCCATACATTTTGATATATTGTCTCAAATATATATTCGTCTCCAGATATTTACCGATTTCTCTAGCAAGTTCTTCTTTGACCCACTGATTATTTATGAGTGTGTTGTTTAATCTCCATATTTTGTGAAAGCTCTGGTTCTTTGGTGATTATTGATTTTCAGCTTCATTCCATTATGGTCAGAGAAAGTGCTGTGGATAATTTCAATCTTACTAAATTTATAAAGGCTCAGTTTGTGTCCCAGCATGTGATCTATCCTGATGAATGTTCCATGTGCATTAGAGAGGAATGCCCACTGGTGTTTTAGGGTGTGATGTATATATATTCGGTCTAATTCATTTATCCCATTGTTTCAATTCTCCGTTTCCTTGTTGAGCCTTTTGTTGTTCTATCTATAGTGGAGAATGGTGTATTGAAGCCTCCCACTATTATTGTTGAAATGTTTATAGCTCCCTTCAGTTTTACCAATGTTTGCCTCATGTACTTTGGAGCTACTTGATTGGAAGCACACACATGGATGACTGTTATTTCCTTTTAGTGAATTGTCCCTTTTATTAATTATATGTAGTGTCCCTTCTTTGTCGCTTATGATATCGTCACATTTAAAGTCTATTTTATCTGATAATATAGCTACTCCTGCTTTCTTTTGGTTACAGCTTGCATAGATCTATTTCCATCCTTTCCCTTTCAATCTAATTGTGTTTGGGTCTAAGATGTGTCTCTTGTAAGTGGCATATAGATGGACTATATTTTTTAATCCATTCTGCCAGTCTTTTAATTGGTGAGTTTAGTCCATTAATGTTCAAAGTAATTATTGTAAAAGCAGTTCTTGACTCTACTATCTTATCCTTTAGTTTTTATTTCTCAAATCTATATATTCTTTTCCTTCTCTCTTTATATCCTTTAAATTACTGTTACTCGTTTTCTTCAATTTTGTATCCTCCCCCTCATGTCCCTCCCCTTTTTTTTCAGCTGACAGGACTCCCTTTAGTGTTTTTTATAAGGCAGGTCTCTTATTGACTCTTCTCTTAGTCTTTGTCTTTGAAGATTTTAATCTATCCCTCAGTTTTGAAAGACAACTTGGCTAGATAAAGAATTCTTTGCTGGAAACCTTTCTTGTTCAGGATCTTAAATATATCCAACCCCTGCCTTCTTGCTTCCATGGTGCCTGTTCAGTAGTCCAAGCTCACTGCTAGGCATCTTCCCTTGTATGCAGTAGGGCACTTTTCTTGAGCTGCTTTCAGGACTTTTTGTTTCTCTTTAGCATTTGCAGTTTGATTAGTACGTGTCTTGAAGTAGGCCTAATAGGATTTATTGCATTTAGAGTTCGTTGGGCCTCTTTGATTTGTGTATGTCTTTTATAAGGGTTGGGAAGTTCTCCCCAGTTGTATCTTCAACTCTCTTTCCCACTCCTTTATTCCTTCTTCTCCTTCTGGGACACCACTGCTTCTTATATTTGTGTGCCTCTTGTTGTCTATCATTTCCTTAAGAACCAGTTCCATTCTTTCCATCTTTCTTGCCTTTTGTTCTTTTGTGTGCTCTAGTTCAGTTGTTCTGTCTTCTAGCTCACTTATTCCTCCTTCTGCTTCTTCAGATCTGCTATCATGTGTAGCTAGTATATTTCTAATTTGGTTTGCTGTATTTTTCATTTCTGTGAGATCTGCCATTTTTCCATTTAATCTTTCAGATTCTTTTTTAAGCTCTTCTAGTGTCTTCCTGATATGCTTTATTTCTTTATAAATATCCTTGACTAGTTGTACCATATTCTTTGTCTCCTCTGGAGTTCTGACATGTGGTCATTTGGCTGGGCTATTTCTGCTTAGGTCTTCACATGCTTTGTGATTTTCTAGTGTGTTTGGGGATTTCATTGTCTTAATAAAGTTATTTTACAAGTTGGTTTCCTTTACTTATCTAAAATTTTGTATTTATTGGTTTTGTGTTGAAGATTTCCTTTTGTACTTGGTTTGTCAGTTATAACCTTCCAAACAAGCCTGGATCTCATATAAAGGATACAATTCAACTTGAGGCTCTACTGAAAGCCAGGCCAGGGAGCTTGGGTACTTTGGTTGTAGAACAGCCTCCCACCACACGAGACAATTCCCAGTCCATGTCCCCCCCCCAAAAAAAAGAAAGAATAATAATAGTAATAACGTAAAACAAAAACATGAAAACAACAACAAAAAGCATGCATCAACAGTAATAGGCCCAAAATCAAAGAGACACCCCAAGATTTACTGCAAATGAACTCAGCCTAGTGCCCACAGAAGAAAGCTGTTTTTTTTTTTTAACATGGGCAGGCACCGGGAATCGAACCCGGGTTCTCGGGCATGGCAGGCAAGCATTCTTACCTGCTGAGCCACCGTGGCCCGCCCAGAAAGCTGTTTTTTTAATTATAATAAAAGAAGGAATAATAAAAAATATATGAAATAAAAAATAATCGCTGAACTATAAATATATAAAATATTTACGAAAATTAAAGTAAAATTAAAATAATACTACTAATAATAAAAATATGTTTTTTAAAAAGGTAACATTAAAAAAAAAATAAAAACCCTAGGCAGATAGGGAGTCTGCCTGCCTACACTTACCGCTTCTCACCAGCTGGTGGCGCGCCTGAGGCTCCTCCCGCAGGCCCCTCCCGGCCTGGGCGCCTGGAAGGCGGTGCGCGCGGTGCGGGCTGCCCGGTGCCTGGGGCGCGGCCCTCGTGGTGGTCAGCCGGGCGGTCCACGGGCGCTGCGGGCCGCGGGGCTGTCCGGGAGGTTTCCCCCACCAGCACTGGGACGGTCGGTGGTCTCCGACCGCCCCGCCCCGCCTCAGCCCCGCAAACTCCCTGGCGGCCTGCCGGCGCGTCCGGTGTCCAGTGCTCTCTCCCCTGCCCTGCCCCACGGACGGCGGGATCGGGCCGCCCTCCACCGTCTTCCCGGAGGCGGTTGTTTGCCGTGAAGGTGTTTTCCTGCCTCGTCTGATTTGGGCCTGGGGTTTGCGGTGGCGTCTGCTTTGGGTCGGGAATCCCCGCAAGCCGAGGCCGGACTCGGGCAGGAGGTGAGCTCCACGCAAGCCGGCGCGCCCTTCCCGCGCCCGGGCCCCCCCCTGCCTGCCCTCCCCGGCCGCGGCAGCCGGCTGAGCGGGATCGGGACCGGGGTGGGGCCGCCAGGCCCGCTGGTCCCCGCGCCGAGAGCCGCGACCCCGGCCGGGGGTGGGCGGTGTGCACCTCGGCAGAGCATCCGCTCCCGCACGAGGGGCCTGGGGGCCGCAGGCTCCCGTGGCAGTGACCTCGGCCGTGGGCCTGAGAGTTCCAGCCCTGCTGCCCGCAGCCAGCCCGCAGTCTCGAGAGGGGACACAGGCAGCCAGACCCAGGGAGCCTCTCACCCACCAGCCCTCGGTCCCCCTCCTCCTGAGGGAGGGCGGCCACAGAGGCCTGCTCGGGTGGGGTGGGCCCTGCGCAGGAAGGAAGGTCCCGGCGAATGGACATAGACTGCTCACGGGTCCCCCGGAGCCCCCAGCTGCGGAGCTGAGGGGTTGGGAGCGGGGTACTGTCACCACTGGCAAACCCACCCTGTCCTCTCCATAAGGTGTACAAGGCCCTCTCTGGTCACTCGTACCCGAAGCCACTGTCCTGGTCACTTTCTGTCCTCTCTCGTTCCACGGTGCAGGTGTGCGCTTGGTCCGGCCTATTCCGCCGTCTCCCCAGAAGTCAAACGCCCCTTTCTTTTGAACTGTACTCCTAGAATGACTTGTTTTAGTTCTCCTGTCCATGGCATAAGAAAATCTGGAGGAGGTGCAGGAGGCCAGCAGGGCAGCGACATCGGGGAGAGGCGCGTGGATGGCCTGGCTTTGAGTCTGCCCCCTCCCGGGCCCGTGCGGCTGGGCGCGGTAGCCTCGGCCCCCTCGCGGTGTGCCACCTGCCCATGGTGTCTCTTGTGCAGGGAGATCCAGGACGAGGAGCTGGCGAAGTTCTGTTCCCGGGTCAGCAGACTGCTGCAGGAGGACCTGGGGGCAGAGTTGGTCGATTCCCTGCAGAGGCTCTTCCTCATCGTCTCTGCCACCAAGTACCCCAGGCAGTGAGTGCGGGGACGCGTGTGGCATCGCAGGCGGTTCTGGGCCGGGCAGCGTGGAGCCCAGGAGGGAGGGCCGCGGCCACACCCGGCTGGCGCTGGGGCAAGCAGCCATTGGCATTCGTCTTATATCCCCCTAAGCTGGTGCCAGAGGGTCGCTGGGATACATGCCCTGTCCCCCGGCCGCAGGGAGGGCGGCCAGGAGGTCCATGGGCTGCCAGGAGCTTCTGCGTGGGCAGCAAGTGCAGTTCTCTGGCCCGGCCCTGTTCCCACAGGCTGGACAAGACGTGCGTGGGCCTGCTGCAGGCCACCCTCTGCCTGCCCACGTGTCCCGAGCAGCTCCAGGTCCTCTGTGCCGGCCTCCTGAGGGAGCGCTCGCCCTCCGACGGCCTGAGCCTGTCCTGTGACTCCATCCAGGACGCCTGGCTGCTGAGCCTGGCGGCGTCTGTGCTCCTGGCCCAGGTACCCTGGGGCCCCCTCCAGTCCGGCCAGCTCACTCCTGTCCAGGGCGCTCCAGAGAGCCGGATCTCCCAGCGCTGCCCAGCAGCTTGGTCTGCTCCCCGGCGGGGTGCCCTTTCCTCCCGCCTGGCTCTGGCACGGCTCTTGTATGTGCCAGCATGCCGGGCACCCGGGGAACCCAGCCCCGGGACCTCGTCCTCAGGGAGCCCCCGTCCCCCCACTCCAGAGAAATCTCTGTCCAGCCTATGCTGAGGGCGGCTGGGCCACACGGGCCAACACTCAGCGGGGTTCCCTGGATGCACGGGGCTAGGGGAGGCAGCGCACCCCTGCCGGCGCGCTCACGGTCCCATTGGCCACGGGCTCCGTTGGCGAATTCGCTGCCTCGCCAGGTCCCTGCGGCCCCCGGGCAGCTCTCGTGGCGCTGTGCGGTCACCCGCGCACCCACCTGGGCCCTGGGACCCCCGCTCCCCGCCAAGGGGAACCCTGCTCGCCCAGCACCAACTGTAAGTAGAGATGGAGCCCTTTCTGGTCTCTCGAGGCCCACCTTTGGCATGCTTGTGCTTTCGGTGGGTGTGAGAATACAGACGTAAAAGAACGTCATGACAAACAGCTTCCGATTCCCGTCACCAGCTCAGGGCGCTCGCGCCATCTGTATCCTGTCCCCCACTCCCTTATTGTTTAGGAACCAATTGCAGACAGTTCAGCACCTGCTCCTCCCTCACTGTGCCTCTCTTAAGGATAAGGCTCTCTTCTCCTTCCCTGGCGATTTACTGTCGAGACTGGTGGTGGCCTCGTCCCCACAGACTGGACTGAGCTGGAGCCTCCCAGCTGCCTGGCCCTGCCTTGTCACCTCCCGTGTTAACAGCTGGGCACATTGGTCAGCTCCAAGGCGGGCGCCCCCGGCAGGTGGGGTCTTCCCTGGGTCTCCCTGATGTCAGCAGTTGCAGATCCGTTGCGTCTAGACCTGTGGATTCCTTGAGGACTGCGAAAAGCAGCTTTCCTAACTCTCTCCTTTGGCAACCAGCTGAAAACCTCTGTAAAAGCAGCTTGCCCTTCTCTGCTGTATAAAAGGCAGGACCTGTGCTGGGTGCTCTCCCCTCGGTCTCGGTCTTCCCAGGAACGAGCCTCCACAGGCGGCCTGCTAGGGGCCGCTTGCCTTGAGCTGGCATCAGCCTGCCTGGCATGTCGCCATCCCCTGAGGGCCCTGTCCTGGTGGACACTCAGACCCTCCTGGGGCCCAAGTGGCCACTGCCCCACAGTGGGGATGACACCCTGTCCTCACCTGGTGTCAGCCTTTGCTTTCACGGTGCACTTCTTCTAGTGAACAGCAGCATTTCAGGACCACTGTCCAGGCGGCGGTGGGCATGGCCAGAGGTCAGGCATGGAGTCTCAGCCCCTGTGGTGGCTGCTGGTTCACATCCGGGATGGGCAGGTGTTTGCCTGGCCTCAGTGGCCTCACATATGCATGTCCCCTTCCCGTGTCGGGCTCACCGGCTCCAGCCACCCTGCACTGGTCTCAGGCTCCCGAGGTCCTTGACTTAGTTGGAGATGGCACACGGCCACTCGGCGGATGCACAGCCTCCTGTGCTGAGTCTCCCTGTGCCGCCAGTAGAGTTTTCAAGCATGAGGCATTGTGGAGTCCTGCACGCCGCCTTTGTCTCATTTACTCTCCTTCAGGATTCCATCCTATCTGCTCCATCTAAGCTCATACTCCAAACAAGCCTCAAGTGCAGTGGGCCAGGCAGCTCTGCCTCCTGGGTGCCTGGCAGCATGACACACAGGCTGCTGAGGCACACATGGGTGTGCAGCAAGGGTGTGTGCATGTGAGAGCATGTGTGCAGGAGACTGTGGGTGTGAGAGTGTGGGGGGGAGTGAGTTCAAGTGTGAATGTATATGTATGCACCCAGGTGCAGCATGGCAGTATGTCCTTGTGTGTGCATGCAGGCATCTGAGTGTGTATGTGTGTGTGTGTGTACTGCATGTGTGAGCACACCTGTACTGATGTATGAGCACTTTGTACTGTGTGTGAGCACTTAACATCTGCATGGCGTGTGAGCGGGTACATGCGCTGCATGTGTGAACACGTCTGTACTGCATGGTGGTGCGTGTACATCTACTGTGAGTGTATGTGTGTACTAATGTGAGCCTGAGCACGACTGCTGCACGTGAGCACCTTCATGTGCTGCATGGGAGAGCGCCTGTGCGTGTGTACTGCGTGGGTGTGAGCATGCAGATGTGTTGCAGGTGAGCACCTGTGTACTACATGAGCTTGTATGAGCAAGTATGTGTGTGCTGTGAGCGTGTACCCATGTACAACGTGTGACAGTATATGTGTGCTGGCTGAGTGTGAGCCTGCCTGGAGCTGAGCCCAGGCACTGGCCGTGGTGCAGGCCTCCTGGTCCAGCGGCTGCAGGCGGGCGGGAGCCTCGGCCCATTCCCGCCCGGGCGCTGGCACCTCCGCCCTCCCCGGGAGCCCAGGGGCTCCCGCTGGCCTGCTGGGCCCTCGCTGCTCCCCGTGTGGCAGCGGGGAGGGGGAAGGGGGGCGCCTGCCCGGTCTCGGGCCGGAGGCCCCTCAGCGCCCGCCCGTGTGGACTTGCAGGGCCGCCAGGACACGGTCCGCGGCGTGGGCCAGCGCGTGCTGGGGCTGCTGGGCGGGCGGCAGCCCGAGGGGCCCCGGCTCCGGCACCTGCTCCCCGTCGTGTCGAAGGTCATCCGCCTCGCCCCGGGCGCCCTCCACGAAGGTACGCGAGGCCGGGCGGCCGGGAGGGCTGGCTTCGCTGCGCCCCTTCTCCACGGCCCGCCACGCGGGGCAGAATCCACGCGGGGCGGGGCGGGCTGCAGCCGCACGTCCGGGAGCCTCCCCGGGCAGCCCGTCGGCCCCCAGCGCCCCGCGTCGGATCCCCAGTGCCCTGAGTCTGCCCCCAGCGCCCAGACTCGGCCTGGGGACCCCAAGAGCCCTGTCGGGAGCAGCCCCGCGGCCGTGGGCCCCACCTGCGCCTCACGCGGCCCCGCCCCGCGCAGACCAGGCGGCGCTGCTGAGCGGAAGGCTGGCAGACTGGCTCCGCCACGCGGGCGCCCGGCAAGGGGCCGCGCCCTCCTCGGGAGGCTTCTTCTCCACGCCCAGAGCCAGGCAGGTAAGGCCCAGCTTCCCCGCGCAGGTGACCCGGCCCTGCGCCCTGGCCAGCCTCGGGGTGGGGTGCGGGGGGGGGGGGGCGCTGTTGGCACCCGGCCCAGAGACCCAGCACGGGAGAGGTGCCACAGCTCGTAGCCGAGCACAGGGCTGGCAGCGGCATGCGGGCACCCAGGGCACGGCGGAGAGCAGTGGGGGTTCAGCTCCTGTGCTCCCGCTACGTTCCCTGCCATGTCTCGAGGGCCCATCTGCCCAGGGCCCTGAGCGCCTGATCCTCTCGTCCCCGCAGCCCGGCCCCATCACCGAGGTGGACGGAGCCGTGGCCGCAGACTTCTTCACCGTGCTCTCCACGGCCCCGCGCTGCACCGAGGACCAGCGGCTCCACGTCCAGGCCTTCTCCATGCTGCGGGCCTGGCTGATGCTCGGCCACCCCGCACGCCTCGACACCCCTGACTCAGGTGCCCAGGCAGGGTACCCAGGGCCTAGACGCCAGGGCCAGCCAGGGGACTTTGGGATGGACAGGGGTCACCAGGGCAAGATATCTTGGATGGCAGCAGACAGGGATGCTGGGGTCAAGTGGGATGGACAGGACAGGTGGGGGACACAGGCTAGATGGAGGGTATCAGGGAGAGGCAGGACCAAGGGAACAGATGGGGCACACCAGGGCCAGGTGGCAGGTGCTGGGCTCGATGTCGGGGCCTGACCAGGGCTGGAGGGTGGGCACTGGGGACACGGGATGGTCAGGGCCAGACCAGGGCTGGAAGGGGTGCTGAAGACAGGCGGGAGATGCTGGGGCCAGTAGCCTGGCAGCAGAGCCTGAGCACGTCTGCCCAGGGAAGCCCCCTCCTCGCTGGGGCCGCGGTCCCACCAGGAGGCTCCTCTCTGGTCCTGGACGCTTTCCACTGACTGTGACAAGGGCACAGAGCAGCCGGATTTACTAGCAGAGGTGGACAGGGTCACCTGGAGAATTCCCAGGGCCCGTCGCCTCTCGAGGTTCATGGGAAACCAGGCTGGCTGGCAGTCCAGCGCTGCATGGACTTCTCGGGGATGGGGGCAGCCACGCAGAGTAGCCCAGCGATGCAGAGGACAGGTCCTGGGCCTTGGCATCAGCCTGCATGGGCGTGCCTGCTGAGCAGCTCCTTTCCTCCAGACACGCGGTCAGAGCCGGAGGGCTCCACCACGTCCGTGCTGTCCGCTGCCCCCACCACCAGCCGCCTGCTGTCCCCACAGGAGCGGCTCCGGGAGAGGGCCTTTGAATACTGCCAGCGTCTCATCGAGCAGAGCAACCGGCGTGAGTGCCATCACGTTGGGGACAGTTCCTCGTGGACCTCTGGGGGTGGCCTCCTCCCACAAGGGGTGCACTCAGGGCCTCAGCCCCCCATCCCTGCCAGCTCGGGGCTGGTCAGGTGGTGGTGTCGCCAGGAAGCCAGATCTCCCGGCGCGGCTCTTTGTTTCTGGGGACATCTGGGGTGACACTGGAGCTCCTTGGGGCTTCTCAGAACCACCTCCCCATCACCCCTCATCACCCCTTCTGTCCACCCTGGGCGGGCGCCTCTGTCAACATCCTCCCCAGGAGACTGGGTGATGGGACTCACAGGCTGCTGTGAGTGAAGCCTTAGAAGCCCTGCCTCTGCCCCTTCCCCAGGCGCGCTGCGGAAAGGGGACTCGGACCTGCAGAAGGCCGTGAGTGCCCGGGGTGGGGATGCAGGGGTCGGGGCAGGCACAGCCCACCCTGAGCGGGGCGCGGTGTCCCCGCAGTGCCTGGTGGAGGCCGTGCTCATCCTGGACCAGCTGTGCAGGCAGGACCCCGCCTTCCTCTACCGCACCCTGTCCAGCCTCAAGGCCCTGCACGAGCGGCTGCGCGGGGACCCGGCCCACGCCCGCACGCTGCTGCCCCTTGCGCGCTTCTTCCTCGGCCACAGTGAGCTCCCACCACGCTGGGGGCTGCCCAGGCCCCCCGCCTGCCAGGACCAGCTCCCCAGGGCCCGAGGCTGATGCTCTGGCCTCACCGTAAACTAAGCGGGTTCATGGGCTCCGCTTCCTTCTCCTTCAGGCCGTTAATTCTTAGGGAAATGTCGGCGCTAGGGGAGTGATTTTTAAAATGGATTTACCTAACAAAATGAGATGACATCAACTTTCTGTCAGTCTCAGAACTGTTTACTGTGCCCCTAGCCAGCCTGCCAGAAGTCAAGGATCTGGCACTTTACTAAAGTGTATTTGGAATAATTTGGCTTGCTCAGAGACACTGGTGACCAAAGATGTAGAAGAGGCAGATTTAATACACGCAGGACTTCTCAGAGCCTTTAGTGACCTCAGCATATTTCACTGTGACCCTTGCCAGGAGCCTCAGGGGGGGGGCCCGACTGGGGCTGGAGAAGCACTTTAGGCGAGCTGCGTGCTTAGGGGCTGGGGGCTGGGCCTTTCAGGCGAGGCGGCCGCCGTGGACTCGGACGCTGTGTGCCAGCACCTGTTCACCTGGGCCCCGGCTGAGCTCTTCCACAGCCCCATGCTGGCCTTCGAGGTCATCCAGTTCTGCAGGGACAACCTTCACCTCTTGAGCAGAAGCCCCAGCATCCTCGCTCAGAGCTTCCCCAGCCTCCTGAAGGCACGTTGCTCGCTCCACCCAGGGCGGCCCACGGTGTCCACGCATCCTATGTAGCAGTGCTGCCCTAATGGGGAGCTCCCTGTGAAGCCCCTGGGGTCACCCCATCCTCACCACATTAGCACCCACACGGGAGGGTTCTCTGGTGGCCATGCAGCCTGTGCTGGCCACCTTGAGTGCCCCAGGGCTGTGACTCACTGTGCTCCCCCAGCTCAGGGCCCTGGCAGGTGGGAGAATGGGCAGCTGCTGACGGGCTTAGTTTAGCTGTTGGTACAAACATGGAGGCAAAAGCCCGAAAAATATCAGAAGGAAACACCTCCCTGGGGAGTCTTTCCAGCCTTATAGGTTATGACGAGGTGTGAGGAGTGCAGAGGGCAGCTTGAGACCGCAGCCTCAGTCCTGCTGGCCCGTCACCCACTGTGGTCTTGAGGCCAGGGAACCCCCGGGCCCACCACCTCCTGTCTGAGCCCCGTGCCCTGCCTGCAGCTCCTGGCCTGGCACAGCCCGCCCCTCACGGCTGACTTCGTGGCGCTGCTCCCAGCCCTGGTGGATGCCAGCACTGCCGAGGAGCTGCTGCAGGCACTGCTGGATCTGCCGTGCCTTACCGCAGCCTTGGACCTGCAGCTCAGGTGAGCCCGGGGCCACCCCTGGACCCTCTCGGCATCCCTGACCGCGGCCTCCTTGTGCTGCCTCTCCCGTGGGATCCTGGTGGCAGCTCAGTGCCCTGTGCTCATGCCTCTCCCCACCCCACAAGGGCAGCTGTGACAACAGTAGGGCCAAATCGGACCCCCGCTGGCCTGTGCCGTCACCCACACCCGAGCCATGTCCGTCTCACTCGCAGGTCATCGCAGGCAGTGGCAGAAAGGCCTCTCTGGGACGCCTCCCTCAGGAGCACCAGCTGTCTGGAGGGCTTCCGTGACCCCCAGTTCCAGGGGCTCTTCCAGTACCTGCTCCGTGCCAGAGCTGGGGGCACCACGAAGAGGTGGGGGCCGCCTGGGGACTCGGTGAGCCGGGCCACTGTCCCAGGGGCTGGGCCTTCTGTGCTGCTCTTTCCTGTTCTCTTCTTGCTGGGGCAGCTGCAGGCCTGCAGAGAAAGCCCGCCGCAGGCAGCGTCCCCATTCCCAGCGGTCCCCGCTGCCAGCTCCAAGCAGCGCCGTGGCTGTCACCGCTGATGCCACACTACCAACTGCAGCCCACGGTGCACAGGGCCCCGTCCACATCGTGCGGTTCTGGTGTCTGCAACATCTTTGTTCTGATGGCATCTACGCCCATAAGCTCCCCCGTTTCGACAGCCATCGCGGGTGCAGTTCGCAGATGGTGATTACTCACGGCGTCCTGCTGCCCTCACCACCACCCATTACCACAACTTCCTCATCGCCCCAACACTCCCCACTCCCCACCCGCGGTAGCCTGTCTTCTAGTTTCTGGCTCGACTAAGGTGCATATTTTAATTCTTTCATATCCGTGACATCAGGCAATATCTGCCCTTTCGTGTTGGGTTTTCATCATTGCATATGACTCCAGGGTCCCTCGGTGTCATGGCGTGGGGCGGAGCATCAGCCTCTTTTCTAGCTGAAGAATTCCATTCTGTGGACGAGCCAGACTTTATCTGTCAGTGGACAGCGCGGTGGCGTCCACCTTTGGGCTCTGGGGAGTAAAGCCACCGTGCACTCTGCGCCGCAGGTACTTGCGCGCCTGTTCCCACCCCTGCTGTGGATGCGCCTGGGTCACGTGGCAGTCCTGCACTTGGCCTTCTGAGGCACCGCCAAGACGTCCTCCATGGCAACCGCGCCATCTTCTGTCCCCACCCGCGGTGAAGTGTTTGCCTCCTTCCCCACGTCCTCTCTCACTCTTGCAATGATGTTTTGCTTTTTTCCCTTCTTTGTGAGAGCCATTCTAGTGGGCATGGCATCTCACTGGGTTTCATCTGCCTCTTCCTGATGACCAGTGTTTTCGTTGGCGAGCTGCTGAGTGCAGTATACCAGAACATGACTGCTTTTATACGGGGGCATTTATTAAGTTGTAAATTTATAGTTCTGAGACTCTGAAAATGTCAAAATTAAGGCAAGGCTAAAAAACGTCCAAATTAAGGTATCCAGAGAACAATACCTTGGTTCAAGGCTGATGACGCTCAGGGTTTTGCTCTCAGCTGGATGGCAGTGGCGGTGGCTGCTGGCTTTCTCTTCAGCGGCTTCCCCGGGGCGTCGTCCTTTCTATGGGCTCTGTCAGTTCGGGCAGCTCTAAAGCTTTTACCAAAATGCTTCCCTCTTAAAGGGCTCCGGTGAGCAACCCCACCTTGAATGGGTGGAGACACATCTCCATGGGAACCCATCTAATCAAAAGTTACCACCCACAATTGGGTGGGTCACATCTCCATAGAAACAATCAAAAAGTTCCCATCCAACAGTACTGAATGAGGATTAAAGGACCTGGCTTTTCTGGGGGATTTAATAGCTTCAGACCAGCACAACCAGTGTTGTTGAGCATATTCTCATGTGCTTTTTGACCATTTGTCTCCCTTCTTTGAAGAAATGTCTATTTAGGTCTTTTTGCCTCCCCCCCTCCTTTTTTTTTGTATGCTGTATGGTGAGGTCACATTTCATCATTTTTCCATTTGATCCCGTTATTGCAGCACCATTTGTTAAATTTTTGTTTGTTTTTTTTGGGGGGGGGGGAGTACGTGGACTGGGAATCAAACCCGGATCTCCTGCATGGCAGGCAAGAATTCTACCACTGAGCTACCTTTGTGCCACCCCCACCCTTGCCCATTTTTAAATTGGGTTGTTTTCTTTTTGGATATTAAATTTTTTAATTAGGTTGCTTTTCTTTTCTGGATATTAAACCCTTATCAGGCATATGGTTTCCAAATCTGTGGGTTACTTTTTTACGCTTGATAATCTCTTTAGATGAACAATTGGACTTTTGAAGTCCAAGCTACTTATCTTTTTTCTTTTCTGTTCATGCATTTGGTATAATGTCTAAGAATCTATTGCCTAATAGAATGTCTGGAAGATGTTCCCCTGTGTTTTCTTCTAAAAGTTTTATTGTTATAGTTCTTCTGCTTAGGTCTTTAGTTCACTTCAAGTTGGTTTTTGCCTATGATGGGATAGTAGTCCCCTTTCATTCTTCTGCGTGTGAATATCCAGTTTTCCCAGCACTGTTCTTTCCCCATTGAGTGGCCTTGGCACCCTCGTTGAGAATCAGTTGGCCATCGATGTATTTCTTTCGGAGCTCGTGGTTCTGTTCCATTGGTCTGTGTCTCGTGCCAGTACCATGCCATTGTGATTACTGTAGCTTTAATGCTTTAAAATCAAGACCTGAGTCCTCCAACTTCATTCTCTTTTCAAGATGGCTTTGGTTAGTTGGGTCTCCCTACCCTTCCATACGAATTTGAGATTTGTGTTTCCCTTTCTGTAAAGAAGGCTGTTGGAATTCTGATCGAGTTTACGCTGAGGCTGCACATGACTGACACCTCCCTAATGTTTAGCTTCCAGCCCATGAGCCAACACCGGTGTCCTTCCACTTATTTAGGTCTCACTGGACTTCTTTTAGCAATGTTTCATGTCTTCCATGTCCAAGTCCTTTGTGTCTTTGGTTAAGTGTAGTCATAGGGATGTGATTCTGTCAGTCACTGTCGTGACTGGGTACCTTTCAGGCCGCTCGTTGCTAGTGCAGCAAGCACCACCGATGGTTGCGCTGATCTTCTACCCACCTCACTCAATTGGTTTACTGGCTCTAGGAGCTTTGCTGTGGATTTTGGGGGATTTTCTATTTATAAGATCACATCACCTGCAAACAGGGAAAGTTTCATTTCTTCCTTTCCAGTGTGGTTGCTTTTCTTTCTCTTTCTTGCTTACTTGCTCCGGCCCGAACTTCTAGTGACAGCTCCTTTAATTACATGGCGCCCCTGTGAGGAAGGGGCAGCCACTACCCCACTTTATAGGTAGGGAAGCTGAGACTTAGCACATGCCAGGCACTGGGAGAGAGGTCCAGAGAGCCAGCTTCCAGCCACAGGCCGCACCAGCCTGTCCCCCTCCATGGTCTTAGGGACCTGAGTCCAGGCTCTGCTGCCCACCAGCATCTCTGAGCCCCCAGGTACCATCTCCCTGGAGTGAGTGGTGCTGAGGGCTGGGTTTTTGCTTGGGATTGAAGACAGGGCACACTGTCCCTTCTACTCGGAGACTCAGTCCTGGACTTGGCCGCAATGGGCTGCTCAGGAGCTGTGTATCCCCAGGTTGGCTCCACTCCACCAGCTGCTGCAGCCCATGGCCAGCTGTGCCCGGGTGGCCCAGTGTGCCCAGGCCGTCCCCACCCTGCTGCAGGGGTTCTTTGCTGTGGTGGTCCAGGTAAGCCCATGTCAAGGCCCCCCGTTGGGGGAGGGGGAGTGCCGCATTGCCCGTGGAGCTGCACGCGGTGCAACACAGCCACTGCACAGAGCAGGCTTGCTGGATGCCTCTGCCCGCAGCCTGTCCTCCCCAGTCCTTTGAATCAAGAGATGTGGACCCAGGGGTGTGGGGGTGCAGGGCCTGCCTCTCATCCGTGTTCCCCAGTTTGCGGAGGGGGCTCTGGCTGACCGGCTGGTGCTGCTGCTGCTGGAGAGAAGCGACTCGCTCTTCCTGGTCCCAGGGTATGAGGCCCAGGTGCACAGGTACGGGGACCCCTTGGGGTGTCTCACTGGCCCCTTATGTTCAGCGGGCCAAAGCCCAGATCCCACGTGGCCCCATTCTCTTCCCCCAGGCCTGGTTCTGGGCTCACACCTCCCCTTTTGTATAACGCTTCCAGACCACCCTCTCCCTCGTGGGACAGTGAAAGGCACCCCCCTGGCCAGGGGAGGGAGTGAGGGGTACAGTACCCGGGCGCTCAGCACCCCACCCCTCACCCCGGGCAGGGTGATGGGCTCCCAGCTCCTGGCTCTGTGCCGGCTGCGGCCAGCCCTGGTGGTGGACCTGGCCCGAGAGCTCCTGGCCTTCGTGGGCAGCGTGGGCAGTGTCTGCAGCAAGGAAAGCATGTTCACGAGTGTGGTGAGTGGCGCCTCCTCTCCACGCCCCTCTCCTTGGAGGGCGCACGTGGCGCTGACACACTGTCCCCTGCCAGGTGTGGGCCATCGGCGAGTACCTGTCAGGGTCCTGCAATAGGCGCTGCACCGTGGAGCAAATCAACAGGTTCTTCGAGGCCCTGGAGGCCCTGCTGTTCGAGCTCACGCAGGCCCGGCCCTCCGCCGCCCTCTCCCGCTGCCCGCCCCGCGTCGCCGCCGTGCTGATGACCACGCTCACCAAGCTGGCCTCTCGCAGCCAAGACCTGATCCCCAGGTGGGAGGTGGGCGTGGGGGGGGCAGCCTGGGGGGCAGGGGAGCCACCCTGGCCTGACCACCCAGCCCCTTGGTTCCTCGGCCCCAGGGTCTCTCTCCTGCTCTCAAAGCTGCGGGCCCAGAGCCCGGATGCAGGCCCTGTGCACGCCCGAGCCACGGAGCTGCTGAACCTGCTCAAGATGCCCAGCGTGGCCCAGTTCGCGTTGTCGCCGGGCGGGGAGCTCGCCTGCCCCCGCTACCACCGGGACGCCCCCACGGCCCTGCCCCTGGCCCTGCGCACGGCCAGCCGCCTGGTGGAGAAGGAGGCTGGCGCCTGGGGTGAGCGGCCAGTGGGGACCCCCCACATCCTCATGGGCTTGTCTGCCTCCCAGACCCTGGCTGCCGGGACTGCTGAGGGCCCGGCCTGCACCACTCCCAGGCCACGGAATGTACTTTATTGACTCGAGACTCTCCGCTAGGATCTTTAAACATAAAAGCTTTGTAAACAAACAATACAACTTTGTGTTACCTGCCTTATGAATAGAAAGGCTCAGAGGACATTAACCACGGACGGCCGCCTAGGAGGGAGGGGCGCGGAGGCAGATTTTCTGGGCCGTCTCCATGTCAGACTTGGCGACGAGAAACCGCATCCTCTTCCCCCCGTGCCGGATCAGCTCCACGGCCCTGGAAGATGGGAGGGAGGGAGGCCGTGAGGCTCGGGGCAGGGCCGCGGGTGACTTGTCCCTGAGAACCTGGGGTGGAGAAGGGCCCCCGAGCCCCCCAAGGACGGCAGAGTGGGCACCTGCGGTAGCTGAGCCCCAGCAGGCTGGCGCCGTCCACCTCCAGGATGCGGTCCCCCAGGGACAGGCGCCCGTCGCAGGCCGCGGGGCTGCCGGGAAGCAAGGTCTGCACGAAGAGGCCGGGGGCGCCCAGGGGCGTGTGCTGCGGACAGAAGCAGGGCCTCAGGCTCCCGGGCAGCCATGGGTTCCCTGCCCACGTGCGGCCCCTCCCCCAGGCTCACCATGCCGTCGATGAGGCCGAGGCCCAGCCCCGAGGGGCCTCTCTCCAGCTCCACCACAAAAACGCAGCAGGAGTCCTCGGGGCTGGAGCTGCAGCTGGAGGGGGCCCAAGGGTGCTCGTCCGCGGGCGTGGAGGGGTCTGCGGGGTGGGCGAGGAGGCAGCGGGTTGGAAGCACAGCCCCTGGTCCCTGGTCGCAGGGAAGGTGAGGAAGATGCCCACGCCAACACATGCTGACCGCTGAGACGGGGTGCTGGGCCCACCCTTTGCACGGGGCGAGAGCTCGGGGTCTGTAATCCACCTCCGCTCCTCAGCCCAGCAGACCAAGCAGATCCCAGCCCATTTCTCCCTCTCTACTGTGCTTCCCAAGGGGACTCTGGGCACACCCTGCTGGGAGGACCCCTGCTCCAGAGCCTTCTCACCACCGCCCCAGCACACCTGGCCAGGTGCTTTCCTCAAGCCCCACCTGCTCCCCACCCCCCACCCTCCGCTCTGGGGATGCCTGGGCTGGCCCCCCTACACCCATGGTCTGCAGGACACAACAGGAGCAACAGGCTTCCCCGGAGCTTCCTCCCACCCTTGGGTGTGAGGACATTGGGCAGGGTGAGGGTGGGGGGAGCGTCTCACCTTCCAGAGCCCTGCCCCAGGGGCCAGCGAGTCCATTCCTCTGCCCTTCTGGGAGCGTTCGCCCACAGGGGCCGCTGGGCTCTGGCCAGTCCTGGGCACCAGGCTCAAGGCCGAGTGGGGTGCTGGGGGGTGTAAGGAGGCACGAGGAGTCTGTGGGCACAGCGCCTGCCTGGGAGCTCCCACGGCCGAGCGGCCTTCCTGGGGGACCCTGGGCTCGGGGAGCCCCGCCAGGAGGTGGGGAATGCGTGGGGCTGCCTTCTTGGGTGCCCCTGCTCCTGATGTCTGGCAGGTCCCCAGGGTCCCTGGAAGCCAGGGAGCAGCGCTGGCCATCAGGGGTGGCACGGACTGGGCCCTGAGGACAGAAAGGGCAGCCTTCAGGCCCAAAGCCAGGATGCGGCGCTGCACGGGGGTGGCAGTCTGTGTCACAACATCAACGGGGCAGAGGCCCAGGGGAAGCAGCAGGGTGCAGGAGCAGCCATCTTCCCGCCTCTGCCCACGCCAAGCCCCGGCAGGTGCAAAGTTATGTGCCTGCCCCCTCCCAGGGCCACTGGCTTCTTGGACCCCAGTTCACAAAGCCGGTAGTGCTCCCCAAAGTGTTGGGAGGGGGTGCCTTGTGGTTCTCCCTAATGCCTCCTCCTCCCCAGCATGGGCGCTGGGCTGAGCTGCCCCAGGCACCCCCTCAACCTGTCCAGGGCTTGGGGCTTTTCTTTCAGGTGAGGCGGGAAGCCCTGGGCACAGGCCGAGCAGCGGGCCCCAAGCGGTGGTCGCCAGGGGAGCCTGGGGCCCTTCTGTCCTGGACGTGTGCTAACGTGCCTTGGGCCTCTGCCCTTTCAGGCTACAGAGCTCTCGGGTGAGAAATTTGAGGAAATCTATCTTTACAGTCTCATATTTAGAAGCGACAAACAAGCAGCCTTCGCCTCCCCTGCAGAGCTCAGCCCCAGCCGAACCCGCACCCAGGACCCTGTCTTGAGGAACAGCAGGCTGGAGCCCGGGGGCCTGCCTGGGGCACCGTCCCCTCAACCTGGGGTGGGGAAGCCCCCTCCAGGGCCCCAGTACCTGCAGGCCGTCAGGGCGACGCCCCTGCAGGCTCCACAGGAAGTGGCGGACGTAGAGCAGGTGCTGGTAGAGGCCGCCATCCACCCGGTCCGCCTCCAGCTCCACCTGGAAGCCCTCACTCGGCAGGACGATGGGAGGCGGGTTTTCGTACGACTCCAGGACGGCCTCTGCGGGGCGGGGCGGGGGCTGCAGCAGGCGGCCACACCGGCGGGCCCCTCAGGGGAGCCCCTGCCACCCTCTGGGGAGCACCCGAGGGTCAGCCTGGGCCGCTTCCGCCCACCGTTGGGGGGCTACCTGCTGTGAAGGCGTCGGGGCCGTCGTGGGCCCCCGGCTCCCAGGCGCTCACGGGGCCCATGGCGGAGGCCAGCTGGCACTGTGTCAGCAGCCGGTGTAGCTGCGCCGGGTTCAGGGCTGGGAACTGGGCCCGCAAGGTGGCCCAGGGCATCTGAGCGATGAGAGGGCCTCTTAGTGGGGGGCTCCCGGGCCTGTGCGCCTGCACCCAGCTGAGGGCCCTGAGAGCAGCCCCCCAGGAAGAACCCGCTCCTGCCCCGGCACACAAGTAAAGGAACCGGGAAGCCCGTCAAGGCAGGGCCCTGATCACCTAGGGTGGGACGCGTGCGGCAGGCCAGCACAGGGCCAGTTTCCCACGAGACACGGGGCAGATGTTGGCTAAATTCAAACAGACTGCTTCCGTCCCTCCAAAGACCCAGACCGCCAGCACCAGCTGGGCACAGCTGCTGTGCCCGGAACCAGTGGGCTGGCAGCAAGACCCCCATGGCCGGGGCATGGGGGCTGGGGTAGCAGGCAGTGAGCCGAGCCCAGCACAGCTGCCCTGGCGCCACCGTGCCCACTGTCCCTGTTCCCGGCAGCGGCCTCTGCCTGCCACCTCGCTCTGCTGTCCTGTATCCCCAGCAGCTCCCTACCCGCCTCTCCACAGGCCCCAGCGTCCAGCCCAAGAGCAGCCCGGCTGAGCCGCATGGCTTCTCCTGCAGCCTTCTTAAGGGTCCCAGCACCTAACGGACTACAGGGGTCTGGCCGAGCCTCCAAGTCCAGCACTAACTGAACCCCAGACTCTGCTCCCCCATGTTCAGATGCAGGCACACTCCACAGCGACACCTGCCAGCACGGGGGCCTGGGCGCCGCCTCTACCCAACACCCCACACTGGACACCGCCTCCCCCCAACATCCCCACACCAGGCACCTCCTCGGCCTGACCCCTGCAGTCACCCTCAGCCCCCCTTTGCAAAAACTCTGATCATCTTCTCCTTTCTTCTTGTTGGTTCCTGTTTTCTGGAACCTATTTCATCTCTCTGGGTCTGTCCCTCGCTTTGGTGAAACATCTTCAGTGGTTTCCTGGGGACGGGGGCATGGGAGCGCACGTGCTGACTCTGCGTCTTGGAAGCTGTCTTCCTTCTGCCTTCACCCCGGCGGGCAGCTGGGCAGAGGCTGGAAACCGCTTCCCCCGGCCATGCGGCCGCCCGTGGCCCAGCGCCACCCAGCGTCGCCTCCGCAGCTCGCCGGGCTCCTCTCCGGCCGCTCCCGCACGCTCGCCACGCTGGTGCGGGGTGGCCCTCCTCGGCCACTGCGCCTCCCCGTGCCCCACCCCGCGTCGCCCGCTGGCCGCCAGCAGGTCAGGCCCTGCGCTTCTGGGCACCTGCCTCGGGGGACCTTTGATCGTTTTGTAACCAAGAAGTTAGGACTTAACAAATGATGAGGGTTCCCACCCGCCACAGACTGTTCCCTTCACTTTCCAGCACATTAGAGCCGTCACGGCGAAGCACCTGAGATTCCTGGTCTGCCACTCAGCGTCCTGGTCTCCGTCAGCGGCTGTGTCACCATGTGGCCCTCACCGCGTGCCGGACCCCTGACGGCTCCTCCTCCTGAATCTCAGCCAGGGACAGCCCTCGCCCTGGCTCACGGAGGGACTCGGGGCAGCGCGGCCACCTCCCAGGCGGAGCTGGAGACAACCCCGGTGCCCACCTGGCGCGCAGTGGCTAGACTGTGACCCACAAGTCGCCTCCTCGTAATGGCAAAAGTCGCGCCCGCCACCGTGGGAAGGCTGCCGCTCCCTAAGCGCGTCACAGCCTGCGCACGCTCAGCAGTTAGGGCACCTCTAATGACACCCCCTGGGCCACTGCGCTCGGCATCCTGAAACCTGCCCCCAGCCATCGGTCACCGCGGTCAGGAAGACGGGTCCTGAGGCCAACGCCGTCTCAGCCGCCTTGTGCTTAGTGACCCGGGCCTGACCTCCCAGGCCACAAGCTCGGCCCCTCCCGCATGGACGCAGCCCAGGGCTCTGTGCCGAGACTCTCCCCTCCGCGGACCTGGCACCCCAGCCTGCGCCCCCAGCCGCTAAATGCTCCAGATAACCCCCCGTGGGCCATGGGTGAAAGGGGCCGTCACGCCCTGCTGGGGGGACAGAATGCCCCGCTGTGCCTGAGGGTCCCTCCCGCACGTCCTGGACGCTGATCTCTGTCTCCATGGAGACGGCCACAGGTACCCCATGACCAGCCTTTCAAGGGTCACGTCCCCAGGGGGCCTCCGGCCTGCGCGACGCCGAGGGCGGCCTGGCCCTCCGCGGGGGAAGCCGATGTGCAGCCTCGGGGCCCGGGGCAGCTTCTCCCGGCCCTGGAAGCCGAGGCGGGGGCACCGCCCGGCAGCACACGTCTGGGCGTTTCCAGGGCATCTGTTGGGTGAGGCGCAAGTGCTCTGTGAACCCACAACCTCGCGGCCCCTGGGCCACTGCCCTGCTCGGAGCGCCGTGGGGCCGGCTGCCCTGGGCCTCCCGGGGGGCGCTGCTTTTCTCTCCTTGAGACGGCTGAGGGGGCCCCAGCGGGTCCAGGGCCCTGGTGGGGCCGTGGGGGGGCCCCGTGCACGCCTCGTGGTCAGACGCCGTCTGAGCCAAGCCCAGAGGGTGGTGTCTGCCCGGCAGTGGGGCGCTGAGCCCCCCCCAGGCGCCCCATCTCCACACACTCAGGCCAGACGGGAGCGTGTGGTGTTTCCACGTGTCTGCTCCCGCCCAGGCGCCCCACTTTCCATGTTGAACTGTTGCTTAGAGTATTTCCATGTTTGTTTTTATAATGAAAAAATAATTTTAAAGATATCTCAGTAAGACACATTCCCCAATATGAAGCGGGTTCTTGCTATGCGCTGAGCACGGCAGTGGCTCCCGGGACAGGCCTGGGACCCTGGCTACGTCATGTCCTGGCTGGGTGGCCTCGGCCCGTCGCCCATAAATCAGATGATCAGTGTCCCCCTCCCCCCACA